>APFE030630824.1:78607-92669 GCA_000404065.3 Pinus taeda | reverse complement strand
CCTCAACCACTGAATCAAAAAAATTAATTAAGGGGTGGGTGGCCATGAACCCACCACCCCTGGAGTTGTTCCACCACCACGCTATTAATAAGTGGGGGCGCAGGCTGTCAACCCCACCGCCCTCCACACCTTAACATTAACATGAACTACTAGCAAAGGTTTAGGGGAGTGGGCCACTGGACTGGCACACCCGCTTCCCATTTCAAACATGTAACCATTATGTAATAAAAATAAGGAGGGCTGGGATTTGATCCCCTGACCCCTCCTCAACAATTTTCCTTACTTGCCAACGCGCCAAATGGCCACCACTGGTAGATTTGCCCGCAAAACATTATATCAAGCTTTTTGCATAGTGTGCCCAAGAGATGTAGGAACCAGGGGTGGGCATGGAAAACGAGGCATAATATTTTTTAATTAATTTTTATGTAGGTGGAACCATGATTGAGCAAAATTTCCAAGAGGGTGAAACTATTGCAGTGACCAAATTGGACAAATTTTATGTAGATCTTACACCTCTTGGCGACATGAACCTGATGGTTCAATTAGTTTCCTGATCTGAGCATCAGATTTGCAGAGGACCTAGAGAAGGGAATCTTTGAGGAATCTAAAAGATTCCTTGAGCCCCATATTTCCACTTTCTCAGAATTCAGAAATTTGATAGTCGATTTTGCACTATTCGATGCCACAAATCTGATGGTGTGTTTAGATTTTCCATATGCTCATTCTTTTTTTCGGCCACTTTTCTAAGTGGAGTGTAGGTGTTAACATTCATGTATGAGCAATCCTTTCCATGCCATTCGATGCTGTGAGATTGATGGCACAAACAACTTCAACAATTTGACATCCTCTTCTTCAGATGGCCCTTGGATGTGAGGTATATGAAATGTGTTTATGCACTTCTTTTTCTATGCATTGTGCTGCATAGATCCCTGGTTGTTGCTTGATGTGGGATCTTGTTTCTTACTCGTTTTCATGATTCCTGCTTGATGTGATATGGAATCATCTGCGTGATGTACTTGTTGTCATGATTCATCATGTTGTTTTTGTTGATGGGATACTCATGTGGTTGCCATGTATGTTTGCTTTGAGATCCCTTTTATGCCAGGCAGGTGAGATGCTCATGATCATCATGCATGAGGTTGTGTCATACTGATAGGAGTCCTTTTTGACTGAGAGTTCGTGTAGTGGAACATCTCTTGGAGCCACACTTGTGTCAGGGAATTTTCCTTGTATGATAGCGACTTCACCTCTTATGTACATAATCACTATTGATAGCACTTAATGCAACGGTCTACACCATCTTGACGCCAAGGCCTGGAGACGTAGTCCCTCCTGGACAAATTCCGTTATCAACGTCTTATGTTTTTGTGTGTTGATGATTGTCATGTTCCTCTTCTTTACATCATGCACATGTATTCATTTATGTTATTTTAAAAATGCAATTTAACACATCACGGAAGTAAAAAGTCTTGGAAGGGTCCTTTGTCACACCCGGACCTGGATCAGTTAAGTCTTTAACTCTTAGCGTCTGGTATGCCGATTTTAGTCTTTTAAATCTACTGGCCCAGATGGGCATGTATGGGGAGTCAGGGTCTGTAACTAGTACTATGTCTATAAATTCTATTAATGAATCATTTAACTCTAGGCGTTTGAGGCCTGGATGGGTTTGGGGTCAGTTAGAGAGTCTGACGTTTTCTAGAAATCTTCCGGCCTAGAGTGGCATGTATGGGGTGTCGGGGTCAACAACTAGCGTCTGATATGTTAATTCTATAAATGCTTCATTTATTTCTTGGCATCTAAGTCTTGGATGGGCCTGGGATCAGTCAGAGAGTCTCGACGATGTAATGTATTTGAGCCATTTCAATGATACGGTGAAAGTCGAGTCTTCTGCCAGACCAAAGGAAAATGACGAGGGTGTCAGGGTTCTTTGTGTTTTCATTCCTTAAAACAGGAAATGTGGAACCAAAATTGTCACCCACAGGAAAGAGATGGATGATAAAGTTTTCATTTGGCCGAAATATTTTAATCAACCATCTGTGTGCACCACACTTTCAGGTATGCCTAAACTGCAAAATCCTCCGACTCCTACACTGCTAGTTCTTGCTACGTTGAGGGCATGGGAGAAATTGGAGTCGTTGGGAGACCTAGTCTACAGCAACATGGTGAAGGTAGACGCTTGCGTGGGGAAGTGTGTGCATTGTCGCGACAACAATCGGAAAATTAGGAAAGGGAAAGCATTACTGGTTTTGTCTAGTAAACCCCAACATAGAAGAGGCAGGAAAACAGGGGAGGAGAACATAGAATATCTCTTGCATGCTTACAGTGTTGGATCCCTGGTGCAAGTGAAGTCCGAATTTCAAAATGGGAGGCAGAATTGAATGCCAAGGTGACAACAGAATCGATTCCAACATAGGACTGGGCACCTTTGGTGATTGACCTTAGACACACCCGCAGAAGGTTGACTTTGTTCAAACAGTCAATGCAACTATATTGAGTAATGAAGAGCTTACTGGAGAGAGCCATATTGGAAACCCAGAATTTGGAAGCCCCCAAAAAACTTAGCAAGCTGACTCGAGTCGCAAGGACAATCAACAGGAAATACATTTAGTATAGGTCCAGTTGTACCATCAGAATTTCTACCTTGGCCGCATGGAAAAACAACTACAAAGTCTGCAAAAAATGAAATGCCATGGTCGAGTGCAAAGGACCCCGCCCCAATAGCATCGTCTGATGATTGACTACCTGGAAGTCATGATATTTCTTAAAGTTTCTGATGTTTTATGATTTTATGATCTTGTCAGCTAACATGTACATTGTGAGTAGTAAATATAGATGGGTGATAGATATGGTAGCTTATAAAGATTAGATGGAAATCCTAAAACTGTTTATGTTTTGGATGGTTTATGATGCTGATTGGTGGCCAATAGACCTGGTTTCCTTCGGGTAGGTTGAGGCCATAGGACATATACCTTGTAACTTGCTTTACATATCATTAATAGAAAGGTACTCCCAAGCTTACAAAAAAATATATTTTTAGATGTCACGAAATATCAAAGCTTTTATGCCAATCGCAGAGCCCACTTCACGAGCCCCTCCCTTAGTTGGCACATTCATATCTTCAGAGCCCTTTCTAGTTCAATAGGGCTTCTTTCGTTGATATCTCCCCTTGACATCAACTTGGGGACATTTGGTCCCATGTACTCCGTTCAATAACACTCATTATATTAGCCATAGACTTCGTATTTCAAGCACATACATATATGGGACTCTTTTGTATCATTGTATTACTTTCCAGCCCATTGATGCATGCACATAATGTATCATGTACTATTTTTCTCACACCCACATTTTTGGACGCACTATTATTATTTGTACTGAGTTATCTCAGTGGGTATGGGTATGCCTCCCTCGCCTCATTTTGGTCATGTACAAATAATAAAGGAGACTTTTCTCTGACTGATAGGTTTTTCCTCCTTCGGTTGTATTTATTCCCTATGCTGCAGTGGCTCTCTTATTCTCTCTCCATTTGACTACCCCTTTGGTTTATGGTAAATGTGAATGTACAATGTATTTTTTCATATGATGTGCTCCTAACATTCGTACATTAGGGAACTATTTGTTATCACCTTTAAAGTGATCAACTAGCCATTTTCCACTAGGATGATCAAAATACACCATGTAGTATGGGTTTTACACATTAAAACCCACTTTCACCTTCATAAGTAGTTTAAAGAACCACTTTTCCTTAATTATTTTTTCTTAACCACTTGAAAATAACCAAGGAACATTTAATTAATTTCATGTTATTCTCATATTTACCTATGTTTGTGAAAATAATTAACATATTTTCACCCATCCAAAGGAATATTTATTTATTTTATGTTTGGCATTGATGAGGCTACATTATGTCTATGTCCAATAATAACACAAGAATATGGGGGAGAATTGAACTAGTGATTTAACATCTAGGAGTGTCTTAACAATGCACCCATAGGAATGATTAAGTAAATCAATATTTGTTTATTATTCCTTAATCATTTAACCTTTATCCCTTGAAATAATTATTTATTAATTATTTGTAACACATTTTGACAGCATTACATAATTAATAAACTATTATTCATTTATTATTCCTTAATGTTTAAGCATTTCTTCATGAACTAATTATTAAATCATTATTTAATAATTATTTCTAAGTTACTTGAGCATATCTTCTTAAAGTAATTAATAAGTCATTTTTATTTCTTAATTACTTTAACAAATTTTCTTAATTAACTTAATTAATCAATATTTTTTGAGTTTGTTCCCTAAATAAAGGTTTTTTACCATTTCATCAATCTTTTCCTATCCTAAATATAATAAAATACTCATAGCTGATAGACCTTGATTTTGTCTAATAATATTTTATTATTTGATTAAATCTAGACCCATCCTAGCATTTTATTATAAATAGAAAAGTTTTCGTTCACTCTCTACATATGATCATTATCATCATCGTTAATCTAATATTTTTACTTTCGAGCTGCCTTGCCTGAGTTCAACTTCCATTTTCTTCTTCTATAATCAAGAGAGAGAAATAGCCAAATAAAGTGTAGGGATATCAAAAGAACCCTCGAAGTGGATGAGGGCTTTAGAGACCCATGTCTACATTCTTTTTCTTATGTCAATATTATTAATAAAAAAATTTCCTTTCCATCGGGTGTTATATATGAAACTTTGGTATATAGATTTTTGGATCTTCTCAAGATTCTTTTGTAAGTTTATAAGTGTTTTATGTAGATCTAAAGATTGAAGTTGAAGATTATACACTTTTAACATCTTTTTCTACTCTTTTCTTCCTCTTAGTAGAATACATCACCAACCATATAAAATTATACTTTTGACTCCTCTTCTTAGAAATTTAAATTTACATCGAGCAATCCAAGTGGAAAAAGTTTTTATAAAATAAAGCCATACCCTTCATGGCTTTCCCAAGGTAATGGTAAGTGATAGAGATCCAAAGTTTTCTCATACTCAGTCACAAACTCTAAGTTTGAGAGCAAAGAACTAAAATAGTTACATGAAAATTGAGTCTCAGAAAGTCACAAACTTTGAGTTTTAGAGCAAAGAACTAAAATAGTTACATGAAAATTGCAGTCTGAAAAAATCCGTGAGAGAAAGCTTAGCACCATAAATTGAACATCTCAATGATGCCCACATATTTTCCATACTTTTTAGTGCTCTACTCTTCTAAATCTGTATTCACACCTTTTGTGTGCATAGTTTATATATGGCATACCAAGGTCATTTTATTTAGTGTTTGCCTAATTTAAAATTCAAGGCTTATTATAGGTTTTTCATTTACACTTTTTGTTATTTGAATTTTTTTTTATATTTTGTACACTTTTCTATTGTTAGAAAGTTTTTCCCAATAAATTAGTTTGTAAGATTATTTTCATTTTACCAATAAATTCGTTGCATTATTTAAAGTATATTTTATATTTTAAAATTTGATGGATAAAAAGATATTTAGATAGAAAAGTGAGATCATTTAATACTATATAAGTTATTTTTTTATTTCTAAAAATTAAAATTAAAAAAATTATTAAATTTTAAAAATTACACTTAAACTTAAAAAAAAATTAGATGATTTTTTTCTAAAATGAATTATACTATAACGAGGAATAAAATCAAAATCTTTTAATAGCTATTTTAAATAAATTATAACTATAATTATAATTATAAAATAAATATATATATTAATATAATATATAGTATATATATTTTAATAATAATTTAATCTTTATTTTTAAATGGGCTTAAATTTCAAGAAAATAAATAAATAATTTTTATACTTTAAAATAATTTATAATGTATTTTTGAACATTTAAATTAATTACGCCCTAAGGCGTTTCCCTTTGAAATCAACGTCCCTCATTGTCTACCTTTCATTTTGTGCACCATACGATCAGATGTGAGATGATTAAACAAATTTGAAGCGTTAGATCAATGGCAAGAGGAAAAGACACGGGCGGAATGGAAACAGGACAGGAATTTATGGAAACTGAACAGGCATTTTATGTTAAAGGCGAATATCTGATGAAAATTTCCAATGAATCCTCTGGATGGCCTCCGACCTTCCGGATTTAATGGTGTAGTGACCTGGGTTACTGGTGTGGTGGTTCGATTCTACCTCTCTTTGCTTCCTCCCATGGTGAAGAAGCTGGTTGGGGTTTTGAATTTTCCGCGGGAAATGTAAGAAAATGCAGGTGTAATGCAGTAGCAGACGGAGGTGCGGGAGAGGAATTCACGTCAGATATTCAGTGTGAAATCAGAGCGGAAGGATTGAGAAAATATGGAAGGCATTAAGAAGCGATTTCCGAAGCAGAGGAGTTATTTTGACTCAATTCTTTACAATATAATTTGGTGGGGTAAGGGAACGTTTTTTTTTTTTCCTTGAATGCTATTTGATCTAATGGAGAAAGCCAGTTGTCGTGTCATTTAATCTAATATTTGCATTTCTTTCATTTCCATTTCTGATTCCAGAAGATTTGTTCAAGCACCTTATTTTTTGTTCGCATTTTCTCGATTTCTGATTCTTCTCCAAATCTGCCATCTACCGAAACCATCTCTTGGGATTCTTGAATATGGAGCAGAGTTTCCGCCATCTGGCCAAAGCTTCGGACGACAAATTCTTAGCTTCCGCTTCAAATTTGCATTCAAGTATTTATTCATTTCCTCTACTGCAAACTTGGTTCAGAAGGAACACACAAATAAATAATGGACATATCTCGGAACATAATAAAAAAGAACAACATTTTTATTTCATAATTCAAACCTTCCCGTCAATTGTCTACTGCTTGGATGATATTTTGCAGGACCAATGAAGCAACTTTCGATAGGATTTGGTCTAGATTGTGCAGAATATTCATTAACTTACCCAAGCTCAAATGATGCATCTAATTTCCAGCAACTAACGATGGGGAATCATGCCACATCGTTTGCTTGTTCTCTAGATTGAATGTGATTTACCAGACATTCCTTCAATGTGTTGTTGGGTGCTTCCTATGAACCAATCATGAGAAAAGAAGAAAAAAAAATGTTTCCTTTGCCAGCTTCTCTTATATAAGTCTTGTAAATTCCAATGTTTATGGAACTCTTATGATTATCCTCTGTAGTTTCTCCCAAAAATTTCAAATATTTTTTCTTATACTCTTTAATATAAGATTTCCTTCAGAAGGACATACCATTCGGTCCTGGGACGATCTGTACACTCTTCTTTGGTTCTATGATGAAGGTCATCCAAGAGCTTTCTTTTGCAGTTAGAAAGCTTCAAGAACAAGGTGCTAGTGTAAAATTATCCTTATTAAAGTAATTCCAGTCTTTTGTAAACCAGTTTGATCAAAGAAAGGGATATAATGCCAGTTTTGTTTTGTGTCTCCTTCAAAAGAAACTTTTATAAGTAAAAATGATTACAGTCTGTAATCAAATTTAGAGAAAATAGTTGGATGGAGATTTATGTTTTTTTTTTGCTTCAAGGCTTTGGATAATTTATGCTTTTATGGAAGGTGGATAACATGTGTTGAAAATAGACACTGCCAATGTTGACTTGTGTGGCCTTGTTAATAATTTCCTTTTACAGTCTTTTTCAAACAACTGCAAACGCTGTTCCAGAGTGACCGAAACCTGTAATCTTCAATTCCATGTATTCTTGACTTGGATTTGTAACGAGGGTTGCAAGAAAGATGAAGATGGTTTTCCAAGATAGCATGTATGGCTAGCCTGTAAGATTGTATATTATGGGATGGAGGCCATGAAAAATTATGGGGAAAAGTTACAAATTTAGAGCACGAGAAGAATGGCTAGATTTATTAGACAGTCTACTAGAAGATGGGATAATGGGAACTCAAATCAAGTGCACAAGGCGGGGATGCTATCCATTCTTCAGAATACATCAAACAATGTATGTCAGCTCCTATCACTTTGTAGAAAACATTTAATCACTAGAGAAAGACAGTATTTTGTTTGCAGAATGGGGATAGGGACTAGAAGAAACCATATAGGCCATCTAATTAGTAATGTTTATTCTCTAAAGAAATAGAATGAATACATGTAATGATCATGTCCCATACGGTAAGGGGGAGTAATGGGAATACCATACTCGGTAGTTGTCTATACCCTAAAAGCTCCGGAAACATTCCAGTTCTGCATAACATGCTAAATTATTTAAAGAATTGGGACTTTTTAATATGATTATACAACTTATTATTCATAATAATTACAATACTATTGTTAACATATATTCATGGTTGGATCATGTTTACTAGTCAACAGTAAAGGAATACAGAGCAATCTTAGAAGCAACACACGTTAATGATGTTATTGACATTATTGCCCACTTGATTGACAACATCCGTGCATTTGACAAATGTACCACATACCTTGAAAGCTTTTGACATTATCATTATTGACTATGATGTTGTCATTTACCATCTTCAGCTTTTAATTGGTGCCTTGCTCAAAAAAGTATGAATTAAGAAAATGGAATACTAAGGAAATTAAATACTTTTATTGGGCGATGAAAATCAGTTTCTGGTTCCATTCAAATTCCATGTGTAGTAAGTACATTTGATGTTAATAATTGTCTTAAAAAAAATTCTTCTTGTGTCTCGAAACTCTGTTCTAGGAATTTAAATCATTTTAGATTTGCATTCAAATTCCATGAATTAAAATTAAATATCTGAATAATTGTTTTGAAAATTTGGGACAAAGTACCCTTTGAAAGCCTTGTCAATCATGTTTCCAAATTTCCTTTGTTTACTCGGAACAATTTAAATTGCCAATTGACAAGCCTTCAAACATTGGAATGAAGTACCCTTTGAAAGCCTTTCTGTTCGTGTTTTCATAAAGTTGTTTCCTTTTGCTCATTTGTTATTTCCATAAAGTTGTTTCTTTTTTCTCCCTGTTTGCTGCTCAGGATAATTGGGACCAAAAACACTTTCAAGACCAGTCTCATATTGTTCAAGTGGCACGCAACTGAAAATAAAGTGAAATGACTAGATTTTTCACCTTCCCCATTTTCTTTTTCATTTTGCAAAGGTGATGGAGGCCAAAGATGGTTAACCACTGGAATGCCATTAGAAAAACAAGAGTTGGTTTGAGAAATTTGGCTAAATTGCTGGTTGGGGACTGAATCTAATAATAAGAATAACTCCATTAAATTAAAAACTGCCCAAACATTCATAAGCAACCACATTGTAAAAATATACCTCAGTGCTTGAAGCGTGACGAGACGAAGTACCAAATTTGAAATGTATGGTAGAAGGTTGGGCCTTGCAGCCAAGTTGTTTTTAATCAATAACAAAGAACACAGACAAATACTTGAGTATTGGAGTTGCTTCTGGTGCAGCGAGCTTATTGCTATCCAGAGCAACAACAAAAAATACATCTGCATGTTCCAGATAACTCTTCTTTGAGACACAATATTCGCATTTGTACCCCAGTCCTGTTGCATATATATATATGACAATAATAATTTAATTTAACATCACAATGTAATCAAACACATATTTTAACAGCTATACCCATAATTGTGTCATTCAGAGCAAGCTAAGATTTCAACTCCTCCCTACACATGTTCAAGCCATGAAATTTCAAACAACAATAACAACAGTTGCCTGGAAACAATTGTTGGGATTTTCATCAACATAGAGTACAAGTCACATGATTAAGTCGTAGCCTCCACATAACATCCTTCATGAATGTTACAGATTAATTCTTGTATCAATCAGTCTAAATGTTGTAAACATATTCCTACTTCTCATTTCCATCATTGATCTCAAGGCCTAACTAGGGTCATCAATCTACAAACCTGTTCAAGCAGTTTTCATGGGTTCCAAACAATTATCTAGATGAGAAATTGTACCACTGCTCCCATATCATACCTTTTGTTGGATCGAATTTCAGATGAGGGCTTGGGATTACTTCTCTGATCTGAATAAGCTTTTTTCAGAGGATAATCATGTTGATCATGTGCCATTCCATCCCCTGCATACTCTGAGCTAGCGATGCTCAAGGCTCAACTGTAACTCCATGTTTATTGGACATCCACATGAGAGATCTGCAACAGACGATGAGAACTTTAATTCTATATAGATTGAATTGTTAAGCTTCCAGACTCTGATATGCTTTCCAGTGTAGGATGTCACACGTCGATTGGGCTAATCTGGTGGCTCTCAGGCTTCCTCCTTGGCATACGGTGCTGCCTTCCATCCTGATGGGTTCTGGATTTATCACACAATACGTCTCCTGAAAACTGCTCTGAGATTACCACCTCTGCTACCATGCCACTCTGATTGATGCCAACGGGCTTCTGCTCAAGGGTCTCAGATTGATTCTCATTGGTGTTTTAAAGGGTCTCAGATTGATTCGCATTGGTGTTTTAAAGGGATGTGAGGGGTTGGGATGGGGATGGGTATGTTGATGGAGATAGGGATGCTTCCCTCTACAATGTCTTATCTTTAGTCCTTTTTACAAGTGGGCTCTGAAGAGAAGGGGAATTGCGCTTATTGCCAGTGGAATCAGGCCTGCAACCCTTGTGAATCGATGAATTTTCTAATAGCAATGGTTCGTAAGGCTTATGCTTGATACCGTACTGAAAAAAAAAAGGCTCATGCTTGATACGCAATGTTGGATACTACATGAAGGAAGCATGATTATAAGGGTTATGTATGCATCTATGGAAATGTGGAATGTTTAATTCTAAGAATGTGTATACTACATGAAGGAAGCGTGATTATAAGGGTTATGTATGCATCTATGGAAATGTGGAATGTTTAATTATGCCGTAAGGCGTTTCCCTTTGAAATCAACTTCCCTCATTGCCTACTTGTCATTTTGTGCACCATACGATCAGATGTTAGACGATTAAACAAATTTCAAGCGTTAAATCAATAGCAAGGGAAAGAGACACGGAATGGAAACGGGACAGACATTTATGGAAACAGAACAGGCATTTTATGTTAAAGGCGAATTTCTGATGAAATTTTCTAATGAATCCTCGGGATGGCCTCCGACCTTCCGAATTTAATGGTGTGGTGACCTCGCTTACTGGTGTGGTGGTTCGATTCTACCTCTCTTTGCTTCCTCCCATGGTGAAGACGCTGGTTGGGGTTTTGAATTTTCCGCGGGAAATGTAAGAAAATGCAGGTGTAATGCAGTAGCAGACGGAGGTGCGGGAGAGGAATTCATGTCAGATATTCAGTGTGAAATCAGAGCGGAAGGATTGAGAAAATATGGAAGGCATTAAGAAGCGATTTCCAAAGCAGAGGAGTTATTTTGACTCAATTCTTTACAATATAATTTGGTGGGGTAAGGGAACGCTTTTTTTTTTTCCTTGAATGTTGTTTGATCTAATGGAGAAAGCCAGTTGTCGTGTCATTTAATCTAATATTTGCATTTCTTTCATTTCCATTTCTGATTCCAGAAGGTTTGTTCAGGCACCTTATTTTTTGTTCGCATTTTCTCGATTTCTAATTCTTCTCCAAATCTGCCATGTACCGGAACCATCTCTTGGGATTCTTGAATATGGAGCAGAGCTTCCGCCATCTGGCCAAAGCTTCGAACGACGAATTCTTAGCTTCCACTTCAAAATTTTCATTCAAGTATTTATTCATTTCCTCTACTGCAAACTTGGTTCAGAAGGAACACACAAATAAATAATGGACATATCTCGGAACATAATAAAAAAGAATATCATTTTTATTTCATAATTCAAACCTTCCCATCAATTGTCTACTACTTCGATGATATTTTCATCGACTTGTCCTTCCTCGTAATTATATGGACGTCCTTGTTTATCCGGGGTCGTACACCAAGAAATATCAAGCTTCTGGGAAGCTTTAGTTGTCCTATCAGACTGATTGACGGATAATGTCTTAAATGCCTATCACTTTTATTTAAATCTTTTCGGCATGCACGCATATTTCTATTCTTTGCTCGATTATTTATTTCTGATTCTTTCTGTTACAAAGCAGTTAGAAAACCCTGCGGTTTTATCCGGGGAAGCTACTGTTTATGTGTCGAGTCTAAGAGAAAAATAATAGCGGAGTATAAATTTTGGTTCTGGATTGAGTCTAAGCGAGAAAGAATAACGTACTATGAATTTTGGTTCTCGAAATTTCTTTATAAATTATTAGAATTGTAAATTTAATTTTTAAATTTAAATCATGCATTTTATGTTAACGACGAATTTCTGATGAAATTTTCCAATGAATCCTCTGAATGGCCTCCCACCTTCCGGATTTAATGGTGTGGTGGCCTCGCTTACTGGTGTGGTGGTTCGATTCTACCTCTCTTTGCTTCCGCCCATGGTGAAGAAGCTGGTTGGGGTTTTGAATTTTCCGTGGGAAATATAAGAAAATGCAGGTGTAATGCAGTAGAAGACGGAGGTGCAGAAGAGGAATTCATGTCAGATATCCAGTGTGAAATCAGAGCAGAAGGATTGATAAAATATGGAAGGCATTAAGAAGCGATTTCCGAAGCAGAGGAGTTATTTTGACT
Source organism: Pinus taeda (assembly GCA_000404065.3). NCBI lineage: Eukaryota > Viridiplantae > Streptophyta > Pinopsida > Pinales > Pinaceae > Pinus > Pinus taeda. The sequence continues at coordinate 80,129 of APFE030630824.1, read as the reverse complement.
CAATTCTTTACAATATAATTTGGTGGGGTAAGGGAACACTTTTTTTTTTTTTTCTGGAATGTTGTTTGATCTAATGGAGAAAGCCAGTTGTCGTGTCATTTAATCTAATATTTGCATTTCTTTCATTTCCATTTCTGATTCCTTGGTGTTAACATTTATGGTATGGTACGACTATAGATAATTTTTTCCTATAATTGTAGGTTTATTCTGAAATTTTTAGATTTCTCACTTTAGTTAATTATTTATATTAATATGAATTAAATTAATTAAACTAAATAAAATTTACCGGACAATGGATATCATTTCATATGTCAATGTTTTTTTATTTAATTTCCATAGGTGTAATTTGAATATTTATTTTATTATTACAGGTATGGAAAAATAGCATATAGTGCTGGATTGAGATGGGTAGATGGGAGATCTTTTGGAACTTTTAAGAAAGAAAGTTCTAGGGTGGTTGGAAATGAGAGTAGAAAGAGAAGAGATGCGACGGGCATATATACGTCCGTGAACCTGAACCTACATACAACTCTGCGTATTCCCTCCTTCGGCTCCTCTGTCTCTGTTCTGTTTTTGTTTGTGTTCGTGTGTTCTGGAAGCGCTTCCAATGTGTTGTGTTGTCTCGTTACATGTGTGTTGTCATGTTATATGTGTTATATATGTGAAATTGTCTGGTGTTTGTGTGTTCATGTGCTCTAGAAGCGCTTTCAATGTGTTGTGTTGTCTCGTCGTTTCTCTTTTCTCTGTTTCATGTTATAGGTTGAAAGTTGTTGAGGATGGCGGGTGAATGGATTTGGAAAGGAGCATCGGGATTTGAATCAACTCACACACGTTGGATATGAAGTCGCTGAGGTATTTGCTTTTTTCTTGGCCCTCTTTACCAGAGTTTTTTTTCTCTCCTTGAAAATTAGATATTATTATATCATTGCTCTTCTTTGTGTTTATTAGACGAATCTTTTTATTTTTAATTAAATGTTATTATTGTATCAGGAGATATTGATTTTTAAGAAATGGAATTGCTCACTCAACGATTAGAGCCTGCAAACTCATCTATGTTATCAGTGATAAACGTTGGAGTTCGGCATTTGACTAATTCGGGAAAAAAAAGGCCGAATTATCGTTACAGAGAGTCGAGGAACAACCAAAGTGGTTGCAGGGTCAGCGTAGCATGCAAGTCAAATATTGGATGTGAGACAAGTGTCTCGATTGTTGAGAATATAATGTCTCTGTGGGTGCAATGTGGATTTGGGGATGGAGCATGTAAAATTAGGGTTTCCCTCATCCATGACCTTGCCCTACCATGGAGTATTGGCATCAGTTTTTGGTATCAGAGTGTGAATTATAGATATGTGAGGAATGATTTCTTGTAAATCTATGTGTATTTTTTACTTGTTGAAAAGCATCAAGTCGTTGTGTGGCATAGTTGAAATCGGTTGAGAATTTTCTGTACTACCCATTGGAAATTGCAGCCATTGAATGTTGTTGGAGGAACATATTGCTATTGGAGGAGACATTGTTTACT
>APFE030630824.1:54512-66672 GCA_000404065.3 Pinus taeda | reverse complement strand
TTGAGGAGGAAAGTACCCTGCTAGCAATTTCCCTCCCCATTCCAGAATGGATTGAAGAAGCTCGCAGGGAATGGTTTTCACACCCTGGACTCTCCCAACTCATTTCTCAATTACAGGCAGATCCAAATTCCACCAAGGGCTACTCGTGGCAGGATGATATTCTTCACTACAAGGACATAGTCATAATATCACCAACATCCACCCTCAAAAGTTGCATTTTCGCAGAATTGCACTCATCTCCCATTGCAGGACATTCGGGCTTTCAGAAGATGTATGCTCGCACTAGAAGATCATTTTTTTGGACAGGCATGAAAAAGGACATCCTTACCTTCATAGCAGAATGCGATGTCTGTCAATGCCACAAAGGGGAAACCGTCAACACACCAGGCACATTACAACCATTGCCCATTCCGACATCAATTTGGATGGAGGTTTCTATGGATTTCATTACAGGTCTTCCAAAGACAGGGAACAAGTCAGTCATCATGGTGTTTGTGGACCGATTGTCGAAGTATGCTCATTTCTGCGCTCTACCCCACCCGTTTACACCAACTTTGGTTTCTCAATCTTTCATGGATCATATCTTCAAATTGCATGGCATGCCCACTTCTATTGTGTCTGACCGCGACCCGATCTTCACCAGCAATTTTTGGCAGTAACTCTTCAGAATACAAGGCACTCAACTAAAACTCAGTACTTCCTATCATCTGCAAACAGATGGTCAAACCGAAGCCGTCAACAAATGTCTAGAAACCTACCTTAGGTGTTTCACTTCAGAAAAGCAACACCTTTGGGTACAGTGGCTACCTCTGGTTGAATGGTGGTATAACACCAACTATCATACCACCACCAAAATGACTCCCTATGAAGCAGTATATGGTCAACTCCTGCCTTCACCTACTTTGTATCTCAAGGGATGCTCAAAAGTACAAGCAATGGATCAACTCCTACAACACCGCGCAACCATGCTCGCCCATCTTCGAGAGAATCTTCATCAAGCTCAGAACCGCATAAAGCAACAGGTAGACGAGCATCGCTCAGAGCGCCAATTTCAAGAAGGGGATCAGGTCTTTTTACGGCTCCAACCATATAAGAAAACATCACTCAGAGACAAGGGGTGTCAGAAACTCTCTCCCAAATTCTACGGACCATATCAAGTACTTCAGTGCATTGGAGAAGTGGCCTACAAGTTGGCCTTGCCACCTACTGCAAAAATCCATCCAGTTTTTCATGTCTCATGCCTCAAGAAAGTGATTGGGAACAATTGCAGAATTCAGACCAGTCTACTGGAATTGGACGAAGAAGGGTCCATCTGGATTCAACTAAAACAAGTCCTAGACACACGAGTCAAGCAACTGCGCGGCCGCATGATTAAGGAAGTCCTCGTCAAATGGAAAGACACCTCTTCGGAAGATGCAACTTGGGAACCAGCCACTATTCTTCAACAATTTCCGCAGCTTCAGCCTTGAGGACAAGGCTAGTCTTAAGGGGGAGGGCATGTTAGGGTCCCACCCTAACCCCCTTATTTATGTAATGGGATCACATCATAGTCAAGGAATTGTCAAGAATTATTGTATGTACAAGCATATGGCTTGTGGAGTATTCTCCTTCCTTAAGGAGTGATTGTATGGTGTTGCCCTACCTTAAGGGTTTGATAATAAAGAAGCATTTCTATCTATTTCTCTCTTATTGTTTCTGGGTTCATTTGTATTATCTTATACTTTCAGATTAGATCTATAACAAGTGGTATCAGAGCTATATGAAACTGGGCTAGATCTATAACAGAGGCTACATGGCAGCTAGTCCCTGCCTTGGGGATTTTGTTAGAAAATTTACAAAGCGTCTCAAGTTCATAGTGCATTGACTGTGTCAATGGAGATAACTGAGAACTACTTGCTGGAAATTGTTGTTGTGATTGAAGATACCAGTTCTATTGCTGTTGTTGCGGTTGATGCTATTGGTGATGTTGCTGATGCAGTTGGCGAATTACATGCACATAGGCTTGATAATGGTTTTGACTTTGAGATTGAGGATACTGCTGGTTACTATGCCCTTGCTGCTGCTGAGGCTTCTGAAGATGATGTTGACCAGAAAAACTCTGATTTGTTGAAGAAACCATCTGATTAAAGTAGGCAGTGTTCACGCCATTGAATGAAGAGGTTTTCTGACCATTATTCTGGCTGGCCTGAAGTGGAAGCTCTTGCATAAGCATATGCCGCACTCTTGACTGGCCTGTAAACCCAAGCATACACAAAACAACTGTGAATTATCAAAGGTCTACCTACAATATTAAACTTCAACCTACAGAAATGGAAGGCAAGTTCTAGATGGAATGCTTTCATTCCTAGGCAAAAAAAATCCCTGCAAACTGTTGATTACCATCACTATCCAAGAAAATATCATCACTCTTTTTATTGTACATTACTCTCAAACATCACAGAACTGCAATAATCATTATTTTGTTTCTTCTGGGAAATACAAAAAGCTTATCACATAACAGCTAAGCAAGGAACTCCAGTACCCAGTCTCCATTAAAATTATAGTGACATTATCCTCCAGCATGCTCATGATGGTAGACAACATGTTACAGGGCTGAGAAAAAATTATAATTTTTTTTTTGTCAGGGAAAGACTGGTGAAATATAGGAGGTTACCTGCAACATCTGCACATCTCTTGGCCTCCGAATCATACTTCCTGGAATATGCATGGTTCCAGAAGGAGCTGGACCATTGACAGGCAACCCAATAATTGGAAAACCAGCAGAAACAGTTACAACAGATGGTTACAGGCTTCTTCCTACCACCAATCGATTATAATGTTGCAACTGTTGTTGTTGCTCATCAATGGAGATAGAGAGGGACCTTCCTGAAGCAAATCTCTGCACATCCCTGCCACAAAACAAAGAAAAAATAAGTGTGCATCTAGAATGTATGAAAGCAATTAAATCTAGCCATATTAGGCACATAATGATACATTACCTTGCAGTGGCTCCAACTTTCAGACCTACCGATGAAGCTACCAAACCAGAACCCAACTTCATACTGTTCGCCCCTTGCAATAGAGTAAGTCTAGCTGACATAGGAAAAGACAAGGAAATTTAGTAATCTAGTTTTTGAATATCATATATGACTGGTAGACTTTTAAACTAGTTTTAAAAAATATGTATATTATTCAGATGCAATTGTGTCTTGAGACAAATTCCACAAACATGAAAAAATAAAACAACTACCAAACCAAAACTAATATTAGACGCATGAACAATGATTCTGAAACAAAAGCTAAGCAGGACTCACAAACAGAATTATAAAACACATTGAATTTCTCAAGAACAATATAAAATAAACAATAGGACCAGCTGGGATCCCTGCTATTTAGATGAGGATAATTTACCAACATTGATTTACACAGCAGATCTTAGAATGACGACAATTTAAAATAAAATTGTTTCTCAGAGCATATATATAGAGATAACATTTACAAAGCATATATATAGAGATAACAAACATTTCTCGAATGCTTTGAGATTCAAATCCAGAAACCAGAAGTTCTTTTTCAGGAGATAAATGCCAGTAATTTTGGTTCGCCAATTGTATATAGGATGATATGTGTATAGAAGGAACATCCATCTGGTAAAGGCTGACACTTTGTGGTGTTTACCTATGGCTCACTCCACATTCTAAATAAATATAAGCTAGAAAACATGCGTGTTTACATTACTATTTCTCTTTCAAATAGTATTTTTTGTTTCTGCTCCATTTATGCTCTCCTTGCAGAGACCACGAAAGAGACCTATTTGTGATCTAGAAAACAGGTATGCTTACATAATTACTACTATTTCAGCTAGTGTTTTGGATTTCGGCTCCATTGATATTCTCCTAACACAGCCTGAAAGGAGCCATTTGTGGTTGTGAATAGCTGATAACTCCCCACCTGCTATTAGTTGGATTTTAGGAGTTGGTTTGAATACAATCAACTGGGCAGGTGTTAAAGATGAGGTTCTTTCCTCTCATTGATGGCAGGCAAAAAATTCCTCGAATGCCATTTACTAATCTCTTCATGTTGTAGACATAACGTGGAAGCAAAAGCACACGATCCATGCCAAGCACTGCACTTGGTCCAACAAGTAAAACAAAGTTTAAGGTCGAGACACAGACCATTCCTTGTCTTGGCCTTAACCCTAGATCTATCCCTCTTTGAAACATGATAATATCCAAGGAATGATGATCTCCCTGTAAAGTTCTACAAGGGTTTCTGAGACAGTCCAACAAGTAAAACAAAATGGCCTTTTCATTCTCAATTTATTTTACTCAGTGAAACACATTCATTGTTAAGATTACTGTTTCCCACCTCAAGCCATTGGAGTACAAGAAAATTAATTAGCAAATGTGTAACTTACTTCCCTGTTCTATTGGTTGTGTTGAGTGGAATTTGTGGTGGGAATGTGCACAACATCCTAATAAGCAAGTTTAAGGCCGAGACACAGACCATTCCTTGTCATGGGCTTAAACCTTTTAAATGTGTGCTTGGAAGCTCTTCATCTAGAACCACTTGCAAAGCAAACTAATGAAGGCATCATCAATATCAACCACAACTCGACCAACATGAACTCAATTAATGATCCCAGGCTAAGCATTCTACTTTACGTGGCTTACAAGACTCCTGCAGAAGTATTAACCACAAAAAAATTAAGCTTGAAAACTATCTAGTGGGCTGGAGAAATTCATCAAGATCATCTATTCCTCAAGATTGATTTTGATAAAGTCCTACACAGATTAGAATGGTATATTACTTCAGATATGATGACATGAATTGGTATCCTAAGGTCAAAAAAGCAATGAGGTACAACGTTGAGAACATAACCAATCAAGTTATTCTGCAATGGTCCATCAGAAAGGGTTTTCTTTGTCCAATAAAACATTTCATCGCAGCTAATGCTCTAGGTTAGCTAAATTCAAGTGCAAATCGAAGGAATGATCTTTATCAGGTGCCTACAAGATGTTTTAAAATCCACTTTGTAGATGAGTCTGTGCTCTCTCTAGAATTAGCCCAATCTTTGGATATGATGATGTGTTGGATTTGGCACAAGTTCGAGAAAGCAGTGAGCATTATGTTCACCAAAGCATCTGTTAAATTTCAAGCTGGGCATCTAGCATTAAGAAACAAGTTACAACTAAATCATAATTAACAATTACATCTGAATCAGGTGATTTTTTATTCAAACATGGATGGCATAACAATGTTGACAATGTGAACATGGAAGAACTTCTACAAGCTGGTGTTGAGACAACGCCCAGTCAACCCAACAACAAACTGATTAGGTTTTGATGGATGTGGAGCAATCACAGTCAGATAGACATTGCCACTGCACATATAAATCAACACAAATCCCTGGTATAATTTTGCTCTAAAATGGAAATTCCATTGAACTTTTGAAGTTTTCGATTGTGCTATGAGATAGATAAAGCTGCTAACCTGCTCAAGACCGACTGTATATGTATGGAAGGTGCAATACAACAATGTGGCCTCAAGATTTCTTAATCAAATACTCCAACAACAACATCGATGAACCTAACATAGATTAGAAGGCCGTCACATGAGTATGTTTCATTTGAAATTGATGCAGACATTGAATCATGGGGTGTCCACTGCAATGCAGACATGTACAACAATCATGCGTCAGAAGTGACAGACATACCTTTATGTTCAGTACTGCTGTCCCCTGATGCAACTTTTGTTGAGCTGTTTGTATAAAGAACACAAGAATTAATTGGCCAACGCTTCCATGGCCCATATGTGGTAGCATAGGGACCTTCATTCAACTTTGGTGTCACCCAACAAAGTTCAGGAAATCCATGACTAAGGAGGCAGAGCATGTTTTTTGGGACCTATTAGACAGAGGAGGGTGATATGCAATGAAGCTTGTAGAGCCACAATCAACAGGAAAGTCATCAAAAGGAAAAAGCCAATGCACAGTTTTGATACTAGACTTCAAAATACCACTGCCAAGCAGAGAACGCCTTTATGGTTATCCCTAATCGATTGAAGGTTGACTCAACGGGATAATGTTTAAACAATTTTCTCAGGCATATAAATTTTCTTTGTATTTCCTCAACGAGGAAGTATTGTCTCCAGGTGTTCTTATCGTTTGAGGATCCAAGGAGATTCCTATAAATCGTATTATGAAGTCATAGTTAGAATATGATCATATATAAATTAGATATTGAAACAGAGCATGTCATTTGAAACAAAGACTTATTGTTTGTAATCATCTGAAGATTTAGAGTTGCAGAACAAATTAATTGTGAAACAGAGAATGTGCTTGAATTTGTAAAATTAGTTCAATATGTGCATTAATCTGCAATGTTGCATTACCATTTTCACTTATAACGATGTTTCCAAAAAAGAACTAGAATAATATGTAACATATTTTTGAGCTAGAATATGGACCTCAAGGTGCTACCTCAACTCACTACAGAGAAAGTGCCACTCCTGCATGCTAGGTTATATCAATGAACGATTACAGCTTTAATCTACCTACAAATGCTCCGACATTGATATACATTGCAGTGTTGATATGACATTAAAGTATTGAATATACACAGTTCATTACCTCAAGGTGTTTCCTCAACTCACGAGTCTTATTATGGCAATAAATGTGAACTAGATGCTGAGAAAGAATTGAATATACAGAGTTCATTGCGAGAGAACTATCCACACATCAATGAAATTAGCTAATACACACAATTCACTCCACACAAAGAACCTTTTTATAACAAATACTTGCTAATACAAGTTGCAAATTGATATAGATTCAATGTTGTGAGAAATTTAGGATACATGACTAAAACAGTTACAAAAAAAATGCATAAACAAAACATCTTCATGGTTTATGACAAGATTGTAGATGAAATCTTGTAATGTGATATGTAGATCAATTGTACATAATCCATTACTACTGAATTTTGAAAAGACTTTTAGAGACCCATCATGGAAGGGATGAAGTATCTTAGACAACACTAGGGACCACTATCTTGTTGTCGGCTAGGCATATAAATTTTCTTTTGTATTTCCTCAACGAGGAAGTATTGTCTTCAGGTTTTCTTATCGTTTGAGGATCCAAGGAGATTCCTATAAATCGTATTATGAAGTCATAATTAGAATATGATCATATATAAATCAGATATTGAAACAGAGCATGTCATTTGAAACAAACACTTATTGTTTGTAATCATTTGAAGATTTAGAGTTACATAACAAATTAATTGTGAAACAGAGAATGTGCTTGACTTTGTAGACTTTGTAAAATTAGTTCAATATGTGCATTAAACTGCAATATTGCATTACCATTGTCACTTATAACGATGTTTCCAAAAAAGAACTAGAACAATATGTAACATATTTTTGAGCTAGAATACGGACCTCAAGGTGTTGCCTCAACTCACTGTTGAGAAAGTGCCACTCCTGCATGCTAGGTTATCTCAATGAACGGTTCCAGGTTTAATCTACCTACAAATGCCCCAAAATTGATATACATTGCAGCGTTGATATGACATTAAAGTATTGAATCTACACAGTTCATCACTTCAAGGTGTTGCCTCAACTCACGAGTTTCATTATAGAAATAAATGTGAACTAGATGCTGAGAAAGAATTGAATATATACAGTTCATTGCGAGAGAACTATCCACACATCAATGAAATTAGCTAATCAACACAATTCAATTCACACAAACGAACCTTTTTATAACAAAGACCTGCTAATACAAGTTGAAAATTAATCTAGATTCAATGTCATGAGAAATTTAGGATACATGACTAAAACAGTTACACAAAAAATGCATAAACAAAACATCTTCATGGTTTATGACAAGATTGTATATAAAATCTTGTAATGCGATATGTAGATCAATTGTACATAATCCATTACTACTGAATTTTGAAAAGACTTTTAGAGACCCATCATGGAAGGGATGAAGTATCTTAGGCAACACTAGGGACCACTATCTTGTTGTCGGCCATGGAATGATGAAACTAGGTTTTTTGGTTTAATATGATGTAACGAACCTTTTGACTGTACATAAGCCTGTTGGAGATTTTCCCACTGCCTTTTTTTTTTAATATAATCCAAATAAAGCCTTAATGACTAAGAAACCCTCCTCTTTCGATGAAAAGGAAAAAGGAAGATAGAGTATAAATCTCTGTATTTGAATTTTGGATACATTAGAGACAATTTCCTTCAGTTCTACCAAAGAATAGAAGGTCAAAATAATGCTCTAGGGAGTAACTAACAAATTGAAAAGAATAATAAATGAAATAAAAGAGGGAATATGAATCAGTTCGTCTACATATGAAGGCCATTAAAAAGTAGAGAAATATAATTATAGTTGTGCAAGATGCTAAAAGCAGTAAGAAGAAAGAATATAGGGGTTCCATCATGTAGTTATACCGTATTCTGGATCTCATGTAAGCAAGGTTGTAACAAAAAGTCCTTAACATTGGTAGTATGTCTCTTGTTATGGTACATCTAAAAATTTAAAGATTTTTGCTACCAATGCGTAAAGATTATTGATTACAGAAAGCCATGAAAAGGCTTGGAGGGCAGAGGAGAAGGTTTCTGAGAAGCCTTTGGCTGTCTATGAGCAGCAGTTGGATTGCAGAGAGAGTAGGATAGCTTGTGAGCTGATTCTTTTTGTAATCTGAACATATTTCCACTTGTATGATAATACAGAGATTGGGGTTTTAGGCTGAGGATTTTCCTGGGTTATTTCTACATGGTATCAAAGCAAAGGTGATCAAGGCGAAGAACAATATAAAAGAAGGGAGAAGCTCGAAGTTTGAGGTTCCTGAATATAGAAATCGAGTTCTTATCACATCTCAATTTCACTAATGGCGTTCAATGGTTTAAGACTCGAATATGCTCTTGATGTCAGTTTGAATTATAAGGCATGGAAGGATCACATGGAAGTAGTATTATAGGATAACGATCTAAAGGACTTCATTGATCAAGAAGTCCCCAAGTCGACTGATGCTACTGAATTGGTAGAATGGAAGAAATGTGTTGCTAGAGCAAGGAGAATCCTTCTGGAGGGAGTTCGAGACCACATAGTCTCAAGTCTCCATGGGAAGGAGACACCATTTTCGATGTGGAAAACATTGAAAGATCTATATCAGAATAGCAGCGATCAGAGGAAGTTGGCGCTGAAAGACAAGCTTTGGAAAATCAAGTGTGAAAAGGGTGACACGATCTCTACGTATCTGAACAAGCTCACCACCTGCAGGGATGAGCTTGGAAGTGTAGGAATCACGACTGCTGATGATGACATGGTGAGTCTTGCACTCCTCAATCTTCATAAGAGCTAGCATAGCTACCAAGACTCGGTTAATGGAAGAGAAAAACTGCCAGATTGGGAACGACTTCGGTCGGATCTAATGTAGGAGGAGATAAGAAGAAGCACCAGAGATGGATCCTCATCAAAGAAAGATGGTGAGGAATATCTAGCCTTAGCGAGTAAGGTGAGGAAATGAAAAGGGAAGGCGTCCCATCCCAAATCCAGTGCTTCCCATGGTGGGAAGAAGTTTGACAAATCGAAAGTGAGATGCTTTCATTGTCATGAAGTGGGCCATTTTGCTACAAATTGTCCACTGAAGAAATCCAAGATGGGATCTAAGGAAGGATCTAAAGGTGAGGCATTGACCTCATAGTTCGAGTTGGATTTCACCGTCTTCGCATGCATGGTTTCATCCATGGTGGGATATGGTTGGTTTCTTGACAGTGGAGCTTCTTTCCACATGACCGACGACAAGAGTTTGTTCAGTACCTTGGAGGAGAAAGATCTCTAGATACTCATAGTGATGGGCAATGATGAAAAGTATAGTATCTCAGGTGTAGGCATGGTTGTTTTTTAGAGGGAGCATGGAGCTCGCATTACCTTGACTGATGTCAAGTATGTACCAGGACTGAAGAGAAATTTGGTGTTGATCACAATGCTAGAAGACAAAGGCTATGATGTAATCTTCAGTAAGGGAAAGGTTTTCCTTCAACACATCACCACTAGACAGGTGAAGCAGATCGGTTCACGAGTCAAAAACTTGTATGCTCTTAGGTTCAAGATGCATGCAAAGCCTTGAGGAGCAAGGCAATTGTTGGAGACTTGGTGGTTGAGAGGGAGAGTAAATTACCTCTCAACATGCAACCACAGAAGAAGTCTCAGACAATTGTGGAGGAACCATAATTAGTGAAGCAACTTCAGGAGGTTGTGGAGCAGCCAAAACTAGAGAAGCTAAGAGGAGATCAAGTAGAGGCATCTACTCATGCAGAGACCTCCAGTAGGGGAAATTTTGAGCCAAGTCGGTAGAGGGATCACATATATCCACACCTCCAGGTCGGAGGTGGGGCGATGTGGAGTGGAAATCCTAAGAAGGCTAGAATAGGGGCAGGATCATTGAGGTACCGAACCTCTTTAATTAGACCTTGCTACGGGAGCCCCAACGAGGAGTAGCAGGACTGGCTGATTGGGTAGAGACGAATGCGGATGGAGCGGTAGAGAGAGCTACAGTGCAGGAGTCCCAAGTCAGTGCAGAGCTAGCAGGCTGCAGTAATGCGAGAGGCACAAGAGTGTTGTACTAGTGCAGGATGACACAGAGAGGTGTGCAATGGTGCGAGATGTAGGAGTTGTTGCAACAACGCAGAGGTAAGAGAGGGAACACTTGTCAGCGGCAGAGGGAGCTTCAGCATCAGAGGGTGTTTCTAGCCCAACAGGGAGGTCAGTTGGGAGATCAATTACTTACTTCTCAGTAACTGAGTTGTAGTGCAGTGGTGGGCAGCACAATGCAACATGATGAGAGGAGGTGCAGTGCAGATGCAGTGGTGGGAGATAGGACCAACAACAACACGGATGTAGCAGGAGGAATCAATGTGATTGATGTAGTCAGAGATCAAAGTGACAGAGGCTAGAGTAGTCAGATACTGAACGACATAAAGGTGCAGAGTTTTCAGTCGACAGAGGCAATAACAGTCAGAGACTTTGATGACAGAGGCATCATTCTGATTCAGGTTGGATGTTTTTTGTTTCTAGAGTTGTTGGAGCAACAACACTGGAGAAAAGTGTTGCATGTAAAACATTCCAAAGGTTGGGGATTGGGTTCGAGTTGAATGCCTTTCTTGTTGAGAGGGAGTGTTGAAAATGGAAACAAGAAATGTTAAAAATAGCATTGCTAATAGCATTTCAGGATATACTCCAACTCTGTTGGAAATAGAAAAAATAGAAATGTTAAAAATAACATTTGCTATAAATAGAATTTCGGGATGGATTCCTATTTTAGTTAGTCCTTGACCTAAAATAGTGAAGTAAAATTCGAATTTGATCTTAGCAACTGTTTGTAAGATAATTAATTAATTCATCTTGAGTTAATTAGTTGTAGAAAATCAAACATGAAGTCTATGTGGGGACATGCAACCGTTTCTCCATTGATTGAGGAATTCATCTCTCAGTTAAAGAGATAAGGATGAGTTGTAATTAGTTAGATCAATTATCTGAGTTAAGTCCAGTTAGATTAGTTCCAATTGTTTGTGTAATTAATTGTGAGTTCAGTTAGTTAATGCTTGCATGCATGTAACTGCTACTCTCCAGATAACTGAATATTCTCTCATAAATAACCGATGCATGTCAGTTCAGTCAGAGACCTAGTTGAGATCAGAGGAAGGGACAATGTACTATTAGTTGGAGGATTTTTCCTATATAGGAAACTCATCCATGCAGAAGGAATTATCTCCTTCAGGATTGTGCAGTTAGATCAGAGGTTAATGAGTGTGTGAAGAGGCCAATTCACACAGGTGACACCGCTGGACCCCAAGGAAAACTGTGTAAGGAAATAGGAGGCTTGGAGGGCAGAGGAGAAGGTTTCTGTGAAACCTTTGACTGTCTATGATCAGCAGTTGGATTGCAGCAGGATAGCTTGTGAGTTGATTCTTTTTGTAATCTGAACATATTTCCACTTGTATGGTAATACAGAGATTAGGGTTTTACGCTGAGGCTTTCCCCGGGTTATTTCTTCTGTGTTATGTGTGATTGAATCTTCTTTTTTGTTATATGTGTTCTATTTGATCTTGCTCAAAATCGATTAAGCTTCTGCAAGTTTGATTGTAGAAGTAGATTAAGTAT
>APFE030630824.1:11024-28450 GCA_000404065.3 Pinus taeda | reverse complement strand
TCACACAAATCAATTAATTAGCTTTACTATCAAATATCAATTAGTTTTATTATTAAAATATAAATTATTTTAATAATAAAACTAAGTTACACACAAATCAATTAATTAGTTTTACCATTTGTGGTTCTTACTGAAGTCTACAACAAAATCATGAATGCTTAGGGGACTGGTTACCCCACTTCTAGGGGTAGCTATAGTGATATTTTTCAATTTCATGGGCATTTTTGTGAGTAAAATAGCCTAGATACATGGTTACAACATTAGGCCAAAAATTTTCCTTGCATTTTTCTCCATTGGTAATCAACATGCCCTTGCCTGGAACCCATCTATCTTGCCCTTTTCTTCCAGACCCACAAATCCCTTTTAAGGTCATAAAAATGACATCAAGATTTTTTAAAACAAAACTAAGCATTTCTTTCAGTTCTCATAAGTTCAAAACTTGTTATGCTTGCAAAAGTTGCAACAAACATGCAAATATCCCAAAACCTTAAGCTTTATGATGACCTTAACCGGAAATAATCAGTTGAATTCCATAATATAAAAAACTGACTCAACAACCCTAACAAAAATAACATGACATGTAGGACTTAAATGGTAGGACTTATGGAAACGAGCATGAGAACCATGACCTATGAACTTCTTGGGATCACAGCGCCTTGGATCAACCACGAGCAAAGTCTTGTCATACCTGATAAGGGTATCCTTTATATCCTTCTTCGACTACTCGTCCATGGATTTCTGGTATAAGGAAACTAGGGCCTTCGCAATGCTCTGCCTAATGCGTAGATCTACAAGTGTGCCCTCCTCATTTCACTCTGATTCTTATATCCACACCAGCAAAGCGGTGGCGTCCCAATAGAAGAATGGGCTCAAATGCCTTGTAACATAGAATCTCAGGTTCTTATAACAGATGTGGTTTGTGTACTTGGAAGGGCATTGGTAGTCTGCAACATTGTTTTTTAATAATATTTTTTAGTTATGAACGGATCATCATGGCTATGTCATATTTCTTATTTGGGGAGAAGAATCTCATGAAATCCTCCTTCAAGGAGGACCCCAACACACACACACATACAATATAAGCCACGACAAAAGATTTTTCCAAATTACTTGAGAGAACCGTCAAATTAATTGAGAGAACTACATTACAACATTATGTAAACCCCAACACACAAGTGTGTGTGTGTATATATATATATATATATATATAAGCAACACAAGTTTTTTTGTTTTTTAATTTCTCGAAAGAACTGCATTATAACATTAGTTAAAGATGAATGAATTGCCGCACTGAAGAAAATAGAGAGAGTTTTGTCCTTGAAACATAGGTCATTTCATTAATTGAAAGGAAGTGTTGATCTGCAACTTTATTTGATTTTTTATAATCTTCTTGAATTCTCATAAGACCATTGTGACTCTCTCCCCAAAACAACTCTTTTAGCAAATCATCCCTCCACTTATTCTCCATTCATCGATTGAGATTTGCTACAAACCCACTATTGATGCGTTCATAATACTATAAACACATGGTTGTTACTAGCCCTCCTTCATCTCACACTCGTTCAATGCCCTTCCAGGGCTCAATGGGGTTTTCATTGATCTTCATCAAAACTTCAACCCTGCTTGGAATATGTCACGGCTATGGCAGTCTTATTTCGACCAAATCATTGAACGAAATCCACTGCCAACATTGTTCAATGCTTAGTGCCTGATGTTCCTCTCTGTCAATGTCTCTCTGATGTTCCTCTCTGTCAGTGCCTCTCTAGTTTCTGTGTTAAACACTAGAGCTTGTGTTCTTTCTTAAGGTCAAGGCTTGTATACGACGGGAGAACTTGGATTTTGCTGCCATACAAACCCTCCATTGATTCATCATAGAGAATGAAAGAAAGGACAAATCCCCCTTACAAGGGTGATTAGGAAAAATGAGTCCAAAGACCTTTCTACTAATATAACATGTGTTTGATATTTTTAAGCGTTAGAGTAACTCGCTTAATAAAACATCTTCCACCCAATTTGCAACAATATTTTTTAAGACAATTGTATTTCACTTACTTTACAACATTTTCTCATAAAACAATTATATTTCACTCAGTTTGAGACATTTTTTAAGACAATTTAAATATTTAAGACAAAAATATTAACTGTCTTAAAAAATAGTGTTAAACTACCCTTTCTTGTAGTAGTGTATTATTATCCATAACACCTTGTTTATATGCAAGATTTGTTTATTAAACAAGGGAGGCTGCATGACAGCTAGTCCCTGCCTTGGGGATTTTGTTAGAAAGTTTACAAAGCGTCTCAAGTTCATAGTGCATTGACTGTGTCAATGGAGATAACTGAGAACTGCTTGCAGGAAATTGCTGTTGAGAATTGCTTGCAGGAAATTGCTGTTGAGAACTGCTTGCAGGAAATTGCTGTTGTGATTGAAGATACCAGTTCTATTGCTGTTGCTGCGGTTGATGCTGTTGGTGATGCTGCTGATGCAGTTGGCGAATTACATGCACATAGGCTTGATTATGGTTTTGACTTTGAGATTGAGGATACTGCTGGTTACTATGCCATTGCTGCTGCTGAGGCTTCTGAAGATGATGTTGACCAGAAAAACTCTGATTTGTTGAAGAAACCATCTTATTAAAGTAGGCAGTGTTCATGCCATTGAATGAAGAGGTTGTCTGACCATTATTCTGGCTGGCCTGAAGTGGAAGCTCTTGCATAAGCATGTGCCGCGCTCTTGACTGGCCTATAAACCCAAGCATACACAAAAACAATTGTGAATTATCACAAGTCTGCCTATAATATTAAACTTCAACCTACAGAAATGGAAGGCAAGTTCTAGATGGAATGCTTTCATTCCTAGGCAAAAAAAATCCCTGCAAACCGTTGATTACCATGACTATCCAAGAAAATATCATCACTCTTTTTATTGTACATTACTCTCAGACATCATAGAACTGCAATAATCATTATTTTGTTTCTTCTGGGAAATACAGAAAGATTATCACATAACAACTGAGCAAGGAACTCAAGTAGCCAGTCTCCATTAAAATTATAGTAACATTATCCTCCAGCATGCTCATGATGGTAGACAACATGTTACAGGGCTGAGAAAACATTATAATTTTTTTTTTGTCAAGGAAATATTGGTGAAACATAGGAGGTTACCGGCAACATCTGCACATCTCTTGGCCTCCGAATCATACTTCCTGGATTATGCATGGTTCCAGAAGGAGCTGGACCACTGATAGGCAACCCAATAATTGGAAAACCAGCAGAAACAGTGACAACAGATGGTTGCAGGCTTCTTCCTACCACCAGTTGATTATAATGTTGCAACTGTTGTTGTTTCTCATCAATGGAGATAGAGAGGGACCTTCCTGAAGCAAATCTCTGCACATCCCTGCCACAAAATAAAGAAAAAATAAGTGTGCATCCAGAATGTATGAAAGCAATTAAATCTAGCCATATTAGGCACATAATGATACATTACCTTGCAGTGGCTCCAATGTTCAGACATACCGATGAAGCTACCAAACCAGAACCCAACTGCATACTGTTCGCCCCCTGCAACAGAGTAAGTCTAGCTGACATAGGCAAAGACAAGGAAATTTAGTAATCAAGTTTTTGAATATCATATATGCCTGGTAGACTTTTAAACTAGTTTTAAAAAATATGTATATTATTCAGATGCAATTGTGTCTTGAGACAAATTCCACAAACATGAAAAAATAAAACAACTACCAAACCAAAACTAATGTTAGACGCATGAACAATGATTCTGAAACAAAAGCTAAGAAGGACTCACAAACAGAATTATAAAACACATTGAATTTCTCAAGAACAATATAAAATAAACAATAGGACTAGCTGGGATCCCTGCTATTTAGACGAGGATAATTTACCAACATTGATTTACACAGTAGATCATAGAATGACGACAATTTAAAATAAAATTGTTTCTCAACATCCTCACAACTTTCTGAGAATAAACCATGATAGCTTGACGTTTTATGGTTCAAACAACATTTACAAAGCAATATACAGAGATAACAAACATTGCTCGAATGGTTTGATATTCGAATCCAGAAACCAAAAGTTCTTTTTAAGGAGATAAATGCCAGTAATTTTGGTTCGCCAACTGTATCTAGGATGATATGTGTATATAAGGAACATCCATCTGGTAAAGGCTGACACTTTGTGGTGTTTACCTATGGCCCACTCCACATTCTAAATAAATATAAGCTAGAAAACATGCGTGTTTACATTACTATTTCTCTTTCAAATAGTATTTTTGGTTTTTGCTCCATTTATGCTCTCCTTGCAGAGACCAAGAAAGAGACCTATTTGTGATCTAGAAAGCAGGTATGCTTACATAATTACCACTATTTTAGCTAGTGTTTTGGATTTCGGCTCCATTGATATTCTCCTAACACAGCCTGAAAGGAGCCATTTGTGGTTATGGATAGGTGATAACACCCACCTGCTATTAGTTGGTTTTTTGGAGCTGGTTTGAATACAATCAACTGGGCAGGTGTTAAAGATGAGGTTCTTTCCTCTCATTGATGGTAGGCAAAAAATTCTTTGAATGCCCTTTGCTAATCTCTTCATGTTGTAGACATAAAGTGGAAGAAAAAGCACACGATCCATGCCAAGCACTGCACTTGGTCCAACAAGTAAAACAAAGTTTAAGGTTTAGACACAGACCATTACTTGTCTTGGCCTTAACCCCAGATCTATCCCTCCTTGAAACATGATAATATCCAAGGAATGATGATCTCCCTGTAAAATTCTACAAGGGTTTCTGAGACAGTCCAACAAGTAAAACAAAATGGCCTTTTCATTCTCAATTGATTTTACTCAGTGAAACACATTCATTGTTAAGATTACTGTTTCCCACCTCAAGCCATTGGAGTGCAAGAAAATTACTTAGCAAATGTGTAACTTACTTCCCTGTTCTATTGGCTGTGTTGAGTGGAATTTGTGGTGGGAATGTGCACATCATCCTAATAAGCAAGTTTAAGGCTGAGACACAGACCATTCCTTGTCATGGCCTTAAACCTTTTAAATGTGTGCTTGGAAGCTCTTCATCTAGAACCACTTGCAAAGAAAACTAATGCAGGCATCATCAATATAAACCACAACTCGGCCAACAGGAAATCAATTAATGATCCTAGGCTAAGCATTCTACTTTACGTGGCTTACAAGACTCCTACAGAAGTATTAACCACAAAAAAATTAAGCTTGAAAACTATCTAGTGGGCTGAAGAAATTCATCAAGATCATCTGTTCCTCAAGATTGATTTTGATAAATTCCTACACAGATTAGAATGGTATATTACTTCAGATATGATGACATGGATTGGTATCCTAAGGTAAAAAAAGCAATGAGGTACAATGTTGAGAACATAACCAATCAAGTTATTCTGCAATGGTCCATCAGAAAGGGTTTTCTTTGTCCAATAAAACATTTCATCGCAGCTAATGCTCTAGGTCTGCAATGGTCCATCAAAAAGGGTTTTCTTTGTCCAATAAAACATTTCATCGCAGCTAATGCTCTAGGTTAGCTAAAGTCAAGTGCAAATTGAAGGAATGATCTTTATCAGATGCCTATAAGATGTTTTAAAATCCACTTTGTAGATGAGTCTGTGCTCTCTCTAGAATTAGCCCAATCTTTGGATATGATAATGTGTTGGATTTGGCGCAAGTTCGAGAAAGCAGTGAGCATTATGTTCACCAAAGCATCTGTTAAGTTTCAAGTTGGGCATCTAGCATTAAGAAACAAGTTATAACTAAATCATAATTAACAATTACATCTGAATCAGGTGATTTTTTATTCAAACATGGATGGAATAACAATGTTGACAATGTGAACATGGAAGAACTTCTACAAGATAGTGTTGAGACAACGCCCAGTCAACCTAACAGCAAACTGATTAGGTTCTGATGGATGTGGAGCAATCACAGGCGGATAGACATTTCCACTGCACATATAAATCAACACAAATCCATGGTATAATTTTGCTCTAAAATGGAAATGCCATTGAACTTTTGAAGTTTTCCATTGTGCTATGAGATAGATAAATCTGCTAACCTGCTCAAGCCCGACTGTATAGGTATGGAAGGTGCAATACAACAATGTGGCCTCAATATTTCTTAATCAAATACTCCAACAACACCATCGATGAACCTAACATAGATTAGAAGGTCGTCACATGAGTATGTTGCATTTGAACTTGATGCAGACAGTGAATCATGGGGTGTCCACTGCAATGCAGACATGTACAACAATCATGCGTCAAAAGTGACAAACATACCTTTATGTTCAGTACTGTTGTCCCCTGATGCAACTTGTGTTGAGCTGTTTGTATCAAGAACACAAGAATTAATTGACCAACGCTTCCATGGCCCATCTGTGGTTGCACAGGGACCTTCATTCAACTTTGGTGTCACCCAACAAAGTTCAGGAAATCCATGACTAAGGAGGCAGAGTATGTTTTTTGGGACCTATTGGACAGAGGAGGGTGATATGCAATGAAGCTTGTATAGCCACAATCAACAGGAAAGTCATCAAAAGGAAAAAGCCAATGCACAATTTTGATACTAGACTTCAAAATACCACTGCCAAGCAGAGAATGCCTTTATGGTTATCCCTAATCGATTGAAGGTTGACTGAATGGGAAAATGTTTAAAATTTTTTCTCAGGCATATAAATTTTCTTTGTATTTCCTCAACGTGGAAGTATTGTCTCTAGGTGTTCTTATCGTTTGAGGATCCAAGGAGATTCCTATAAATCGTATTATGAAGTCATAGTTAGAATATGATCATATATAAATCAGATATTGAAACAGAGCATGTCATTTGAAACAGAGACTTATTGTTTGTAATCATCTGAAGATTTAGAGTTGCAGAACAAATTAATTGTGAAACAGAGAATGTTCTTGACTTTGTAGACTTTGTAAAATTAGTTCAATATGTGCATTAATCTGCAATGTTGCATTACCATTGTCACTTATAACGATGTTTCCAAAAAAAGAACTAGAACAATATGTAACATCTTTTTTAGCTAGAATACGGACCTCAAGGTGTTGCCTCAACTCACTACTAAGAAAGTGCCACTCCTGCATGCTAGGTTATATCAATGAACGGTTCCAGCTTTAATCTACCTACAAATGCTCCAACATTGATATACATTGCAGTGTAGATATGACATTAAAGTATTGAATCTACATAGTTCATTACCTCAAGGTGTTGCCTCAACTCACGAGTCTCGTTATGGCAATAAATGTGAACTAGATGCTGAGAAAGAATTGAATATACAAAGTTCATTGCGAGAGAACTATCCACACATCAATGAAATTAGCTAATACACACAATTCACTCCACACAAAGAACCTTTTTATAACAAAGACCTGCTAATACAAGTTGCAAATTAATATAGATTCAATGTCATGAGAAATTTAGGATACATGACTAAAACAGTTACACAAAAAATGCATAAACAAAACACCTTCATGGTTTATGACAAGATTGTAGATGAAATCTTGTAATGCGATATGTAGACCAATTGTACATAATCCATTACTACTGAATTTTGAAAAGACTTTTAGAGACCCATCATGGAAGGGATGAAGTATCTTAGACAACACTAGGGACTACTATCTTGTTGTCGGCTAGGCATATAAATTTTCTTTTGTATTTCCTCAACGAGGAAGTATTGTCTTCAAGTGTTCTTATCGTTTGAGGATCCAAGGAGATTCCTAGAAATCGTATTATGAAATCATAGTTAGAATATGGTCATATATAAATCAGATATTGAAACAGAGCATGTCATTTGAAACAAAGACTTATTGTTTGTAATCATCTGAAGATTTAGAGTTACAGAACAAATTAATTGTGAAACAGAGAATGTGCTTGACTTTGTAGACTTTGTAAAATTAGTTCAATATGTGCATTAATCTGCAATATTGCATTACCATTGTCACTTATAACGATGTTTCCAAAAAATAACTAGAACAATATGTAACATATTTTTGAGCTAGAATATGGACCTCAAGGTGTTGCCTCAATTGACTGCTAAGAAAGTGCCACTCCTACATGCTAGGTTATCTCAATGAACGGTTCCAACTTTAATCTACCTACAAATGCTCCAAAATTGATATACATTGCAGTGTTGATATGACATTAAAGTATTGAATCTACACAGTTCATTACCTCAAGTTGTTGCCTCGACTCACGAGTTTCATTATAGCAATAAATGTGAACTAGATGTTGAGAAAGAATTGAATATATACTGTTCATTGCGAGAGAACTATCCACACATCAATGAAATTAGCTAATACACACAATTCACTTCACACAAACGAACCTTTTTATAACAAAGACCTGCTAATACAAGTTGCAAATTAATCTAGATTCAATGTCATGAGAAATTTAGGATACATGACTAAAACAATTACACAAAAAATTCATAAACAAAACATCTTCATGGTTTATGACAAGATTGTAGATAAAATCTTGTAATGCGATATGTAGATCAATTGTACATAATCCATTACTACTGAATTTTGAAAATACTTTTAGAGACCCATCATGGAAGGGATGAAGTATCTTAGGCAACACTAGGGACCACTATCTTTTTGTCGGTCATGGACTGATGAAACTAGTTTTTTTGGTTTAATATGATGTAATGTAACCTTTTGACTGTACATAAGCCTACTTGAGATTTTCCCACTGCCTTTTTTTTAATATAATCCAAATAAAGCCTTAATGACTAAGAAACCCTCCTCTTTCGATGAAAAGGAAAAAGGAAGATAGTAGAGTATAAATCTCTGTATTTGAATGTTGGATACATTAGAGACAATTTCCTTCAGTTCTACCAAAGAACAGAAGGTCGGAATAATACTGTAGGGAGTAACTAACAAATTGAAAAGAATAATAAATGAAATAAAGGAGAGAATATGAATCAGTTCGTCTACATATGAAGGCCATTAAAAAGTAGAGAAATATAATTATAGCTATGCAGGATGCTAAAAGCAGTAAGAAGAAAGAATATAAGGGTTTCATCATGCAGTTATACCATATTTTGGATCTCATGTAAGCAAGGTTGTAACAAAAAGTCCTTAACATTGGTAGTATGTCTCTTGTTACGGTACATCTAAAAATTTAAAGATTTTTGCTAGCAATGCGTAAAGATTATTGATTACAAAAAGCCTTGGAAATGCTTGAAGGGCAGAGGGGAAGGTTTCTGAGAAGCGTTTGGTTGTCTATGAGCAACAGTTGGATTGCAGAGAGAGTAGGATAGCTTGTGAGCTGATTCTTTTTGTAATCTGAACATATTTCCACTTGTATGATAATACAGAGATTGGGGTTTTAGGTTGAGGCTTTCCCTGGGTTATTTCTACATGGTATCAAAGCAAAGGTGATCAAGGCAAAGAACAATATACAAGAAGGGAGAAGCTCGAAGTTTGAGGTTCATGAATATAGAAATCAAGTTCTTATCACATCTCAATTTCACTAATGTCATTCAACGGTTTAAGAATCGAATATGCTCTTGATGGCAGTTCGAATTATATAGCATGGAAGGATCGCATGGAATTAGTATTATAGGATAACAATCTAAAGGACTTCATTGATCAAGAAGTCCCCAAGTCGATTGATGCTACTGAATTGGTAGAATGGAAGAAATGTGTGGCTAGAGCAAGGAGAATCCTTCTGGAGGGAGTTCGAGGCCACATAGTCTCAAGTCTCCATGGGAAGGAGACACCATTTTCGATGTGGAAAACATTGAAAGATCTATATCAGAATAGCAGTGATCAGAGGAAGTTGGCACTAAAAGACAAGCTTTGGAAAATCAAGTGTGAAAAGGGCGACAAGATCTCTATGTATCTGAACAAGCTCACCACCTGCAGGGATGAGCTTGGAAGTGTAGGGATCACGACTGCTGATGATGACATGGTGAGTCTTGCACTCCTCAATCTTCATAAGAGCTAGCATAACTACCAAGACTCGGTTAATGGAAGAGAAAAACTACCAGATTGGGAACGACTTTGGTCAGACCTAATGTAGGAGGAGATAAGAAGAAGCACCAGAGATGGATCCTCATCAAAGCAAGATGATGAAGAAAATCTAGCCTTAGTGAGTAAGGTGAGGAAATGAAAAGGGAAGGCGTCCCATCCCAAATCCAGTTCTTCCCATGGTGGGAAGAAGTTTGACAAATCAAAAGTGTGATGCTTTCATTGTCATGAAGTGGGCCATTTTGCTACAAATTGTCCACTAAAGAAATCCAAGATGGGATCTAAGGAAGGATCTAAAGGTGAGGCATTGGCCTCATAGCTCGAGTTGGATTTCACCGTCTTCGCATGAATGGTTTCATCCATGGTGGGATATGGTTGGTTTCTTGACAGTGGAGCTTCTTTCCACATGACCGATGACAAGAGTTTGTTCAGTACCTTGGAGGAGAAAGATCTTCAGATACTCTTAGCGATGGGTAATGATGAAAAGTACAGTGCCTCAGGTGTAAGCATGGTTGTTTTTTAGAGGGAGCATGGAGCTCGCATTACTTTGACCGATGTCAAGTATGTACCAGGACTGAAGAGAAATTTGGTGTCGATCGCAATGCTAGAAGACAAAGGCTATGATGTAGTCTTCAGTAAGGGAAAGGTTTTCCTTCGACACATCACCACTAGACAGGTGAAGCAAATCGGTTCACGAGTCAAAAACTTGTATGCTCTTGAGGTTCAAGATGCATGCAAAGCCTTGAGGAGCAAGGCAACTGTTGGAGACTTGGTGGTTGAGAGGGAGATTAAATTACCTCTCAACATGAAACCACAGAAGAAGTCTCAGACAATTGTGGAGGAGCCATAATTAGTGAAGAAACTTCAGGAGGTTGTGGAGTAGCCACAACTAGAGAAGCTAAGAGGAGATCAAGTGGAGGCATCTACTCCTACAGAGACCTCCAGTAGGGGGAAATTTTGAGCCAAGTGGGTAGAGGGATCGCATATATCCACACCTCCAGGTCAGAGGTGGGGGGATGTGGAGTGGCAATCCTAAGAAGGCTAGAATAGGGGCAAGATCATTGAGGTACCCAATCTCTTTGATTAGACCTTGCTACGGGAGCTCCGACGAGGAGTAGCAGGACTGGCTGATTGTGTAGAGACAAATGCGGATGGAGCGGCAGAGAGAGCTACAATGCAGGAGTCCAAAGTCAGTGCAGAGCTAGCAGGCTGCAGTAATGCGAGAGGCACAAGAGTGTTGCACTAGTGCAGGATGACATAGAGAGGTGTGCAACGGTGCGAGATGTAGGAGTTGTTGCAACA
This sequence comes from Pinus taeda, assembly GCA_000404065.3. NCBI lineage: Eukaryota > Viridiplantae > Streptophyta > Pinopsida > Pinales > Pinaceae > Pinus > Pinus taeda. Next base: position 17,138 of record APFE030630824.1, on the reverse strand, counting down.
ACACAGAGGTAAGAGAGGGAGCACTTGTCAGCGGCAGAGGGAGCTTCAGCATCAGAGCGTGTTTCTAGCCCAACAAGGAGGTCAGTTGGGAGATCAATTACTTACTTCTTAGTAACTGAGTTGTAGTGCAACAGTGGGCAGCACGATGCAACATGATGAGAGGAGGTGCAGTGCAGATGCAGTGGTGGGAGATTGGACCAGCAACAACATGGATGCAGCAGGAGGAATCAATGTGATTGATGTAGTCAGAGATCAAAGTGACAGAGGCTAGAGTAGTCAGATACTGAAGGGCATAAAGGTGTAGAGTTTTCAGTCGACAGAGGCAATAACAGTCAGAGACTTTTATGACAGAGGCATCATTCTGAATCAGGTTGGATGTTTTTTGTTTCTAGAGTTGCTGGAGCAACAACACTGGAGAAAAGTGTTGCATGTAGAACATTCCAAAGGTTCAGGATCGGGTTTGAGTTGAATTCCTTTCTTGTTGAGAGGGATTGTTGAAAATGGAAACAAGAAATGCTAAAAATAACATTGCTATAAATAACATTTCATGATATACTCCAACTCTGTTGGAAATAGAAAAAAAATAGAAATGTTAAAAATAACATTGCTATAAATAGCATTTCGGGATGGATTCCTATTTTAGTTAGTCCTTGACCTAAAATAGAGAAGTAAAATTCGAATTTGATCTTAGCAACTATTTGTAAAATAATTAATTAATTCATCTTGAGTTAATTAGTTGTAGAAAATCAAACATGAAGTCTATGTGGGGACATGCGACCGTTTTTCCATTGATTGAGGAATTCATCTCTCAGTGAAAGAGATAAGGATGAGTTGTAATTAGTTAGATCAGTTATCTGAGTTAAGTCCAATTAGATTAGTTCCAACAATTTGTGGAATTAATTGTGAGTTCAGTTAGTTAATGCTTGCATGCATGTTACTGCTACTCTCCAGATAACTGAATATTCTCTCATAAATCACTGATGCATGTCAGTTCAGTTAGAGACCCAGTTGAGATCAGAGGAAAGGACAATGTACTATTAGTTGAAGGATTTTTCCTATATAGGAAACTCATCCATGCAGAAGGAATTATCTCCTTCAGGATTGCGCAGTTAGATCAGAGGTTAATGAGTGTGTGAAGAGGCCAATTCACATAGGTGACAACACTGGACCCCAAGGAAAACTGTGTAAGGAAATAGGAGGCTTGGAGGGCAGAGGAGAAGGTTTCTAAGAAACCTTTGACTGTCTATGAGCAGCAGTTGGATTACAGCAGGATAGCTTGTGAGCTGGTTCTTTTTGTAATCTGAACATATTTCCACTTGTATGATAATATAGAGATTGGGGTTTTATGCTGAGGCTCTCCCCGTGTTATTTCTTTTGTGTTATGTGTGATTGAATCTTCTTTTTTGTTATATGTGTTCTATTTGATCTTACTCAAAATCGATTAAGCTTCCGCAAGTTTGATTGTAGAAGTAGATTAAGTATTTTGCTTTAGTACATTACATAATCAATTTAATCTACGATGAAATTCTACATAAAATAATATTTCTTAAATTAAATATAATTGATTTATATACTATATTAATTATATATGATAATTAAAACAAATTAATAATTTATTAAATATTATTAAAATAAATATTTATTTATTATATAAATAAAGTTAAAATTAAATATTAATTTATAAAATATATATCTAAATTTTTTAAATTTCAATTTAAGTTTAACATTATATTAGTTTTTAGTGGACAAAAATATAAACAAACTTCGAAACTGAAATTAACCATTAATTTAATGATTAAATGTTTAATTTTAAATAACATTAACCACTTTTCAATTTAAGCAAAAAAATAAATAATACCTTTTATATTCCAAAAATTAATTTATACCTTTACATGCATTGGGGTATTAAAGTGATTGTTCCCTCTTTATATATAAAAATAAAATAACTTCCGGTTCCTCTAGATTTTATACCCTCCTTTTGCGTATCTATTTTACCATAAGTTTTATTAAAAAAAAATTAACTTATTTATATTAAGTTTAATTTATTACTAGCAATAAGTTTAAGTCAAGTCAAACACTATGTCAATGTTGGCACGGATCTTGTTTTTGGCATTTTAAGTTTAATAAGCAGTTTCAGTTGTTTTTAAAATTTATATCAAATTTTATTTTATATCAAAATAAAATGTATATCTAATTTATTATTCAATTCTTCTATAATCAAGTTGGTAGAATGAATAAATTAATTATTTTTTACTAATGAAACAATATATATATATTTTTTTTAATTATTTCAATTTTATTTTTAATAAATATAAAAGTTCAACACAATTTTGGTATGCAATAATATCTACTTTCCTATGTTAATATATTATATTAGCATGGTACTGGAAATGATAATGGTTTCGTATCTAGTCTCCAATTTGTTACAATTTTTTTTCGAAGTGGTTTGGAAGCTATCAATTAAAGTGTAAATGACATCTGATCGAACAACTTCTATGCAAATAAGTTATTTGTTGTTTGAATCTCATGACGGTGACACATTTCAACAACTTCTATGCAAATAAGTTATTTGTTGTTTGAATCTCATGACGCTAACACATTTCACTAAATGGAGAATGAATGAACTGTTATTATGAAGGATGAGTTGTAGTTTGTTGTTGTTTGATACAAACCTTACTCGCACCACCATTGTTGTGGTTTACATAGAGATAGAAATATGTGCAACCCAATTGACTTCTAAAGCATGGGACTATTATCATTGTAACATGTCAAAGATATAAAATGTGTCATTTACCATGATATTTTTGGCTTATTCGAGGATTATGTTTATAAATTATAAATATAGTTAAATTAGATCACCAAATTCCTTATGCATTTATTGGTGTGGTTCCAAAAAATATTGTTATAGGTGAAAAATAATACGATGATATTATTTAAATCAGTGGGCTATAATATTGCAAATAACTATTATTAATACTAGCCGCAATAATATAGTATAATGTAACATTTAACTTTTATCGTTAAATCTATGACAAAAATGTGTCTTCATAGTCCATATTTTTTGTGTAATCATAGCATTTTTATTTATATGAATGCAAAATATAACTTCAATGTGTCGAGGTGTTTTAACTTAATGTAGTAAAAATATTCTCCATGATTTAGTTGTGGTTATGGAAAGAAAAACGAAAAATAAAACATAATTATGGACATAGAAATAAATTTAAAATATATAATGATATTATATGATTTTTTCTCAAATTATTTAACGAAGATGATATTTTTAAAATAAATAAAATAATTGGGTTATCATATATATATATATATATATCATACAAATTAATTAATTTACTTCCATAAATAAATAAAATATTATCTCTATTTTTATATTTTTAGACGTCATGAAATATCAAAGGTTGTATGCTGATCACAGAACGCACTGCATGAGCCCCTTCTTCAGTTGGCCCATTCATATCTTCAGAGCCCTTTCTAGTTCAATAGGTTCTCTTTAGTTGAGATCCCCTTCTTCAGTTGGCCCATTCATATCTTCAGAGCCCTTTCTAGTTCAGTAGGTTTTCTTTAGTTGAGATCTCCCCCTGACATCAACTTGGGGACATTTGGTCCCATGTACTTCATTCAATAACACTCATTATATTTGCCATGGCCTTCGTATTTCAAGCATGTATGTATATGGGACTCTTTTATATCATCATATTACTTTCTAGCCTATTGATGCATGCACATAATGTATCATGTACTATTTTTCTCACACCCAAATTGTTGGATGCACTATTAATATTTGTATTGAGTTATCTCAATGGGTATGGCTATACCTCCCCCACCTCATTAAGGTCATGTACAAACAATAAAGGAGAATTTTCTCTAACCAATAGGTTTTGCTTCCTTCAGTTATATTTCTTCCATATGCTGTAGTGCTCTCTCATTCTTTCTCCATTTGACTCCCCCTTTGGTTTTTGATGAATGTGAATGTACAATGTGTTTTGGTCATACGATGTGCTCCTAACACTCATACATTGGGGAACTATCTGTTATCACCTTTAAAGCAATCACCTTTAAAGCGATCATGATGCAGGTACAAATAACCATATTTCAAACACACACATCAAATTGAATACCAAACACGGTAGGTAGGCATATAAACTCAGAAATAATTAATTATTAAACAAAATAATTATAGGAGAACTATTGGCCCAATGATTGGCCTCTTCATTCCTCACACAATACATGCCTTCATGCCTCATAGGCTCACCTCAATTTATACAAATGGATTAGAACCCAAGTAGGTTCTAGAGACCTAAACTAACTCCCAAAATATCTCTCATGATCCTTAACATCTCTCATCTAATCTCTTATCCTTAGATAAGAGCTAACTAATCCATAATCTTCTCAAACCTTCCACATTAATCTTGAATCTTCTCCTATTTACAATAATCATCATTATCTCTTAAAACTATTAGAAAAATACATTAATTAATTAAATCCTAACTTCACAAACTAACTCCTCTAATAAACGATTGACCCAGGTTAGACCCGTCTGCATTAGATTCCCTAGGTAAAAAGAATTCATGGTCTCCTGACCATAACTCGTCATAAGATGATAAAAAATCCTCCTAGATCCCAAACTTTAGTTTGTCATTGATCATGTACTTTGTTATGTTGTTGATGTGTTCTGTGGCTTTCCTTCCTTGTCTTCCAGGATTCCAAACTTTATGTTTCAATTATCCCTTCTCCTCGCTGATATATGCTTGTTCTGTTGTTATCAACAAGCTTCTGCAATCTTCTTTTCTTCGTGCAATATGTCTCTCTTGGGACACTTTCACCATAAATCTTCTAATCTCTTCAATTTCCATGTCCAACTTATCTTATTGATGGTAAAAATCACCCATTCTTTGTTGAAAATGACTCTCGTCCTCCATGAATTCACTAGGATACCATTCATCTTCTATTATTCTATGCCTCTTTTGTTGGAAGTCGTCCTCATTGCTGTCACTTTGCTGTTGGATTTTATTCATTGAAACCTCATCCTCATCCTCTATGAAATTGTTGTAGTCCACCATCATTTCATTTGCTTCACAACTGTTCTTTGGATTGTCCAACCAATCCTCTAAAAAATTCATTTTTGCAACAAAAAACTCCATATCTATGCCTTTGTAGACTTGCATAAGTTCCTCCAATGTGTTATGCTCTTAACCTGCAGATGATACCCAAATACAAAATATGTGAAGAAAAGAGACCCAGAACACAGAATATGCGAAGAAAAGATACCCAGAACACAAAATAGTAATGATTTTATTATTTAGAGAGTAATGTTCACTTGCCTCTTCAAAGGGGCAACCTCCAATAGAGCAGATCTCGATTACAAAATAAGACACAATACTCCTCGCAGGGAGTTTCTATCCTTTATATATGACTCATACGTGCAATACCATGGGCCAATACCGCGTATTACTAATACCATCTATCTAATACTATGGCCCATTTGCAACTAACTGTGGCTCCTTAATTAATTGCGGATTGACCACTTACAATTATTAATATGGGCTTTATTGACTCTTGACTCTGACGTGGTCCCATTACATAGATAAGGGGGTTAGGGTGGGACCCTAACATGCCCACCCCCTTAAGACTAGCCTTGTCCTCAAGGCTGAAGCTGCGGAAACTGCTGCAGAATAGTGGCTGGCTCCCAAGTTGCATCTTCGGGAGAGGTGTCTTTCCATTTGACTAGGACTTCCTTAATCATGCGGGCGCGCAGTTGCTTGAATAGTGTGTCGAGGACCTGTTCTGGTTGAAGCCAGATGGACCCTTCTTCGTCCAATTCCGGTAGACTAGTCTGAATTCTGCAATTGTTCCCAATCACTTTCTTGAGGCATGAGACATGAAAAACTAGATGGATTTTTGCATTAGGTGGCAAAGCCAACTTGTAGGCCACTTCTCCAATGCGTTGAAGTACTTGATATGGTCTGTAGAATTTGGGAGAGAGTTCCTGACATCCCTTGTCTTTGAGTGATGTTTGCTTACATGGTTGGAGCCGTAAAAAGACCTGATCCCCTTCTTGAAATTGGCGCTCTGAGCGATGCTGGTCTACCTGTTGCTTCA
>APFE030630824.1:0-10693 GCA_000404065.3 Pinus taeda | reverse complement strand
ATAGGGAGTCATTTTGGTGGTGGCATGATAGTTGGTGTTATACCACCATTCTGCCAGAGGTAGCCATTGTACCCAAAGGTGTTGTTTTTCTGAAGTAAAACACCTAAGGTAGGCTTTTAGACATTTGTTGACGGCTTCGGTTTGACCATCTGTTTGCGGATGATAGGAAGTACTGAATTTTAGTTGAGTGCCTTGTATTCTGAAGAGTTCCCGCCAAAAATTGCTGGTGAAGATCGGGTCGCGGTCAGACACAATAGAAGTGGGCATGCCATGCAATTTGAAGATCTGATCCATGAAAGTTTGAGCAACAAAAGTTGGTGTAAACGGGTGGGGAAGAGCGTAGAAATGAGAATACTTCGACAATCGGTCCACAACCACCATGATGACTGACTTGTTCCCTGACTTTGGAAGACCTGCAATGAAATCCATAGAAACCTCCGTCCAAATTGATGCCGGAATGGGAAATGGTTGTAATGTGTCTGGTGTGTTGACGGTTTCCCCTTTGTGGCGTTGACAGACATCGCATTCGGTTACGAAGGTAAGGATGTCCTTTTTCATGCCTGTCCAGAAAAATGATCTTCTGGTGCGAGCATACGTCTTCTGAAAGCCCGAATGTCCTGCAATGGGAGATGAGTGCATTTCTGCCAAAATGCGACTTTTGAAGGTAGATGTTGGTGATATTACAGCTCTATCCTTGTAGCGAAGAATATCATCCTGCCAAAAATAGCCCTTGGTGGAATGTGGATCTGCCTGTAATTGAGAGATGAGTTGGGAGAGCCCGGGGTGTGAAAAACATTCCCTGCGAGCTTCTTCAATCCATTCTGGAATGGGGAGGGAAATAGCTAGTAGGGTACTTTCCTCCTCAAATTGGCGCGATAGTGCATCAGCTACCCTATTGTCTTTCCCTTTCTTGTAAATGATCTCATAATCATATTCCAGCATTTTGGCTAGCCATTTATTTTGTTGTGGGGAGGATAGGCGTTGCTCCAAAAAATATTTAAGACTGTGATGTCTGTGCGGATTTGAATGTCGCCCAATAAATAAGGGTCGCCAGGTGTCGACTACATGTAAGATGGCCATCATTTCCTTCTCGTATGTAGATTGGCCTTGATTCTTCCCACTGAGTTGTTGGCTTGTGGAGGCCAACAGTCGCCCTTCCTGCACTAAAACCGCCCCAATACCTGTACCCGAAGCATCACATTCAATGAAGAAAGATTTGGTGAAGTTAGGTAGTGCTAAAACTGGAGTGGAACTCATGGCATGTTTTAGAGCTGTAAAGGCCTGTTGGGCTTCCTCATTCCAGAAGAATGAATTTTTATTTAGGATTTGGGTGAGGGGTTTCGCTATGCGACCATAGTTGCAGACAAATTTACGATAATAGCCTGTGAGACCCAAAAATCCTCTCAAACTCTTCAAGGTCTTAGGTTGAGGCCATTCCTGCATTGCTTGGATCTTTTTGGGGTCCACCTTGACACCTTCACGCCCCACAATGTGGCCCAAATACTCTACCTCTTCCATGCCAAACGAACACTTGGACATCTTGACAGATAATTTATGCTTGCGGAGCAGTTGTAAGAGTAGATCTACATGCTGAAGATGTGTGGCCCAAGTGCAACTATAGATGAGGATGTCAATCGAAGAAGACAAGGAAAAATTTCCTGAGATATGGTTTGAGAATGTGGTTCATAAGGCTCTGAAAAGTAGAGGGGGCATACAAAGACCAAATGGCATGACCAGGAATTCATAGTGGCCTTCATGAGTTCTGAAAGCAGTCTTGGGGATGTCGACTTCCTTCATGCGAATTTGGTGGTAGCCTGAGCGAAGATCCAACTTCGTGAAAAAATGAGCCCCATTAAGTTCATCCAGCAAATCATCAACCACCGGGATGGGAAATTTATCTTAGTCTGTCAACTTATTGAGGGCCCTGATGTCAGGACACATCCGCCACTCCCCATGTTTCTTGAGCACCATGACCACTGGGGATGAATAAGGACTGATGCTGGGATGAATGGCCCCTGCTTCCAAAAGTTCCTTGATGATTTTTTCTATTTCATTCTTTTGGGTGAACGGATATCCGTATGGGCGCACATTTGGGGGTTGGGCCCTTGGAACCAAGGTGATGCTATGATCATGTTCTCCTCGAGAGGGTGGAAGCCCTTGAGGCTTGTCAAAGACCGGCATATGGTTATTTAAAATCTGTTGCATCTCAGGATGAAGTGGCGACGGCTTGGTTTCGACTACCTGGATGGCATTAAATTGAGCTACAACTCCATGATTTCCATTTTTTAACAAATTTTCCATCCTATGCGAGCTGATGATAGAGGGGGCTCCCTCCTGGAGTCCACAGAGGGTATGTGTGTGGTTGTTTTGCTTAAAACTCATATACAACTTCTGGAAATCCATTGTGATTGGCCCAAGAGTGCGGAGCCAGTTAGCGCCGAGGACAATGTCACAACCCCCCATGTGTATGGAAAACATGTGGGTTTTCAACTGATAATCCCCCATTTGAAGTTTGACATTTTCACAATGGCCTTCACATTTCATTGTGCCTGCATCTGCAATTTGAACTTGGAAGTTAGAAACTGCTCGTACAAAGCAATGCACCGTTTCTGCGACTTTTTGGTGGATGAAATTATGTGTAATTCCACTATCAATCAAGACGACTACTGGGAGATGTTTAATAAACCCTCTGATTTTGAGCGTTTGAGGGGAAGAAATCCCTGCCAAGGCATGCAACGAAATAATTGGTTCGTCAGAGACATTGTCCTGTTGGTTGTCGTCCTCTAGCGGCTCATGTTCCTCGAGTGGTGGATCTTCCTTTGTTGAGCTGTACTAAGTGGCATCTATTTGAAAGAATTTGGGCTCCTGACATTTATGACCTGAAGAGTATTTTTCATCACAGTAGTAACATAGTCCTTACTTCCTTCTTTCGGCCATTTCCATAGGGGATACCTTTTGGACCTTAAGTGTTTGAGTCGTGTTGTGAGCCTGTGGGGGACGACCTTTAGTGGGGAAATTTGGGCGACTGTATTGGGCTGCTAATGCATGTTCCACCTTACGAGCTACCTGGCAAGCCTTCGTCCACGTGGGAGGGTGGTGAAGTAGAACTTGAGCTTTGATGGCTTCTTTAAGACCGCTGATAAAACATTCCATGTAGAACTCATCTGTGAGACCCATAGTGCGGAAAGCTAAGCCTTCAAAAGCGGTAATATATTCATCCACTAGGCCAGTCTGTCAGAGCTTAGTGAGACAACCCAAATAAGAGTCTTCCTGTTCAAAGCGATCTCGAAGAGCTTTGGTGAATTGGGTCCAAGTCCTAAAAGATCCATTGCAACGCTGATGCCATTATTCCCACCATTGCCACCGTTCATTGTCGAAGTACATGCTCCCCAACATAAGCTTAGTCCCATCATCTAGGATATGATTCAATTTGAAATACTGCTCCATTTTTGATAGCCATGCGGACATGTGAGAACCGTCAAATTTATGCATATCCAACTTGGGAGGTCGCTGACTGGGTGGTGGATGGGTGTGCCAGACGTGAGGAGAGTGGCTAGATTCGCCGTAATTGCATTCATTGCCATTATACCCCTCCTCTTGGGCTTGCTCCTTGCCCTTTGGGATAAAACCCTCTATCTGGATACTTAGTCCATGAAGCTGCCTTTGCATTCCCTCCAGATCTAGTCTGCGAAGCTGAGTTTGGATTTCCTTCATATTTTCTTTAAGTTTTTCCATCCTTTCATTGGCCATCGCTTGAGCTCTAGTTGCTACCATACACTGACCCGATGAAAAATTGGGACCACCCAAAAAAATTTCACAATTAATTGAATGGTACCACCATGCTCAACTCGTCGTCCTGATTTTAATGGGCTAGATCACCAGTAAGCGCCCCGGAAGATCTCAGACCTTTTTTTTTTTGGAAACTCCTAACGGAGTTTTACTCCTTCTTGATCAATACTGCAGTCGCCAAATCCTCAAAATGTCAATGCGGCCAAAAGTCCTGCGACAATTATACCCTCGTATAGGAACCCTTCACAACGACTCTGGTCTGGTGGATCTGAGAGATCTGAATGGCGGATCGGGTAGTGCTGGACGACTGAACTGACTGCTTCTGCATATCTGATGACTCTAATCGGAATGGCTGATTGGGGCCGATGTCTGCTGCTGCTGCACTCCTTTGCTCAAGTGGATCTGGAAGAGATGATGATTGAAAAAAGGGAACTAGGGTCTTGAGGAGTGTCAGGTGCTACATATCACAATATACATAAGGGTCTGGCAGTAGTACTCGGCCCAATGTTTCAGGGCTCTAACTAAGGAGGGTCGACCATACCCTTAGCCGTATCACCCGACTACCCTATCGTACGGGTGAGTAATCTCTCCAAGTGCTGTTCTCGGTGTATTGTAGCCGCAAGACGGCCGACGGTTTATCTATGGTGAGGTTTTCAGGGAGCCTATGGGGCTTCCGATATACCCAGATGGTACGTGGAAGACAGTCCGTGCGCGGTTCTGTCTAATGCGCTACTACTCGAAGGGGTACCCATAGGGGTTACAAGGGAGTCCAACAGACGTGACCACCTCTTGTATTTCCTGCGTGCATGCCTCCCCAAATCCGCAGTTTTTTGCGCTCAACGATAGATCCCATGGTTTAAAGACGCTGAAACACGTCTCGAGCCAAAAAAAAAAGTTGCTATGAAATAGAGATCCCACCAGCCCTGGAAAGTGCTCTGATACCACTTGTTATGCTCTTAACCTGCAAATGATACCCAAATACAGAATATGTGAAGAAAAGAGACCCAGAACACAGAATATGCGAAGAAAAGATACCTAGAACACAGAATAGTAATGATTTTATTATTCAGAGAGTAATGTTCACTCGCCTCTTCGAGGAGGCAACCTCCAATAGAGCAGAGCTCGATTACAAAATAAGACACAATACTCCTCGCAGGGAGTTTCTATCCTTTATATATGAATCATACGTGCAATACCACAAGCCAATACCGCGTATTACTAATACCATCTATCTAATACTACGACCCATTTGCAACTAACTGTGGTTCCTTAATTAATTGCGGATTGACCACTTACAATTATTAATATGGGCTTTATTGACTCTTGACTATGACGTGGTCCCATTACATAGATAAGGGAGTTAGGGTGGGACCCTAACACAATGGTTCATGAGTATCCTTTAATTTCCAGTTTACTCTCAGTTTATTGTGATTCTCCACTACCTACAAACATAAAATAAGTATTAGTTTCAAAATCATGAGACTTGGAGGTCTCTCTTATGGCTTCCCGCATCCCTTCCTTATGTAGCATACAATCCTTCAAGTTGTCCATTGACTCTTCCTCATATTTTCAATTTGCTTCTTGGTTTACATATCCATACATTCATCATCCTTAGGTTGTTCTAGCCTCTTTTCAATCTGCACAATAATTTTCAATGGTCGTTTTTTCAAAATAATTTATGGTGCCATTTATGGGAATCGATCCCACATTCATTTCATCATCATTGTCACCAAGCAATGATCCTTTCTTTGGTTCACACACACACACACACACACACACACACACACACACATATATATATTTGTCTGGAGTTTATCTGATTCCAAAACTTTCAGTTTACACTTCTATCTTCTTTCCATCAATTGTTTAATTGGTCATTTAACTGATCGTTTTATTACCCATCCATGTATTTGTCTTCGTAATAGCTTTAGCAACACATCAAGCAATACCTTTAATTCAAAAATCTGTTTCTTGTCATCACTAATGCCAATTGCTATGGCATCATACTGGCCTTTCTTTGGAATCTACATCTTCATATGCTTCTCCTTTCATGAACTTCACCTTGTTCACTATAATCTGCAATTGAATCACTTTAACAAGTTATCTCTTATGAACTTGGAAAATGGTTCACTTCACTTGAACGTTACTCCTGAGCACTTCTTGCTCATTTTTGCTGCAAACAAAAACTGGAGTAACTCTTCAAATTGTCTTTGCAATGACTGAACATTGGGTGTCGGGCTTCGCCAATCATGCACCCATTACAATCAATGACACTTTTGACTTGACTTAAATTTCATTTTGACTCCAAAATTTTAATTAACTTTTACATCAATGGACCTTGGTGTACTTTGACTCTTTTTACTTCATTACCTATAGACCAACCATAAAAATCCTCTTTAATAAAGCACTTATTCCTAGTGAGCACTCATAACATCGAAGATTGATCTTTTTGTTTACTCCTCTTGGAAAATTTTTCTACAACTACATGAAATAATACAATCTTCTCCAATTTTCATAGAAAATTAAATTCCTACTTACTACCAATATATTTAATATATTTTCAATTATTTAAAGCAAAAATTCATTAAATCGGTTTCTTCTCCTTCGATAGATACGACTGCTCGTTAGGTTCTATCTTACTTCTTAAACTTTATATTCTCTAGTTCCCTGTTTGGCCTTCTACTATAGATGTTTCTTTAATGTGGTAGTTTCAATCTACAAGCCTGACAGAGTTTACGATGATAGAGAAGATAAGCTCAAGGACTCATTATTGTCGTCTTCTCAGCCTCCGCCATTGATGTAAAGCAACAAAGTCTCATGCGCATTTTCTCTGAGCGTGTAATGAGGATGGAAAATGTGTCGCGCTTATAAAGGTAAGGATATTGAGGTGATCTCAAACTATCGCTATAAAAAGATATGAAGCCTGCAAGCGATCTCAGTAATAACACTTCCAACGTTCAATTGGGCATTGACAAAAGCAAGAGAAAGGATATCGAACAATGAGTTGGCCAATAACCTATGTGGTTATTTGCAATATATAAATACCATGCAACGCGTGTTTATGTTATTACTTCCTTCTTGACAGATATTTTCAGATCAACCTGATTTCCTTCAAATTGTGATGCAGGAAACACAATTGCACTGGGATGGCGATGTTGTGTAATGACACATATCCGGAACAATCTTCGCTAGATCGACTGGACGTCCAATAAACAAGATTCTTGTTTATGCACATACAACAAAAAATTGGCTACAAAACAGATCTTGGATAACAACAAATCATTGGGATCTTAATCTAATCACGGTTTTAAATAACCCCTTGGCTCTTAATACACATGCATATTCCCTCGACGATCTTTGAATGGATGAACAATGATTTCCCAGTAATTATTTTCCCATGATTCAAACACTGCTCATTCATTTCCAACTATCGAAGGCGCAATTGAGTGCCAGCAACTCTAATCTCCTCTTTCAGAAAACAAAAATTGGAAAATATCAAGTGATAATAGTCAACTAAAGGCTCAAATTCAAGGCCTCAAGCTCCTCTGCTGATTTGCAACAACCTCAGAGTCGGTGCACTTAATTCGATTTTCAATCTCCTTTGTCACGATCTTAGAAAAGTCCTTTGGCTAGGAGAACTATTGGTCTCTCTGCAAACCCTGACACAATCTCATAGCCTTTAAGCGATTTCATGAGATTCATATTAAACGCATCTTCATTTCTGGAATACTTTGAAACGATTTTCTTCAAATATATGAATTATCATATCATTGGAATATGATAATTTTCGAACAATCAATCCCACATGTGATATGCGAGTTTTGATCGTAGAATTATTTGCACAATTAATCACATCCATTCGATATGCAACAATATGATGCGCACAACTCGCAGTCTTTATCCATACGAACAATCACGCCATCAAATCTCTGAGCTTCATAACTGTCTCTGATACCAAAATTATGATGCAGGTACAAATAACCATATTTCCATCAAATCTCTGAGCTTCATAACTCTCTCTTAGCTTCATAACTCTCTTTGATACCAAAATTATGATGCAGGTACAAATAACCATATTTCAAACACACGCATCTCTTGCTAAATTTGATACCAAAATTATGATGCAAGTACACATAACCATATTTCAAACACACACATCTCTATTTCAAACACACGCATCTCTTGATAACTCTCTCTGATACCAAAATTATGATGCAGGGACAAATAACCATATTTCAAACACACACATCTCTCTAATACCAAAGATAACTTTCTCTGATATCTCTCTGATACCAAAATTATGATGCAGGTACAAATAACCATATTTCAAACACACACATCTCTCTGATACCAAAGATAACTCTCTTTGATACCAAAATTATGATGTAGGTACAAATAACCATATTTCAAACACACACATCTCTCTGATACCAAAATTTTGATGCAGGTACAAACAACCATATTTCAAACACACACATCAAACCCAAAACCAAACTTTCTCTGATACCAAAATTATTATGCAGGTATAAATAACCATATTTCAAACACACATCTCTCTGATACAAAAAATAACTCTCTCTGATACCAAAATTATGATGCAGGTACAAATAACCATATTTCAAACACACACATCTCTCTGATACCAAAATTATGATGCAGGTACAAATAACCATATTTCAAACACACACATGAAACCCAAAACCAAACTACTGTGTAACCATATTTCAATCACACACATCAAACTGAAAACCAAACTACCAAACACAGGTACAAATAACCATATTTCAAACACACACATCAAACTGAAAACCAAACTACCAAACACAGGTACAAATAACCATATTTCAAGCACACACATCAAACTGAAAACCAAACTACTGTGTAACCATATTTCAAACACACACATCAAACTGAAAACCAAACTACCAAACGCAGTAGGTAGGCATATAAACTTAAAATAAGTTCAAAATAATTATAGGAGAATTATTGGCCCAATGATTGGCCTCTTCATTTTTCACACTCACTCACACAATACATGTCTTCATGCCTCATAGGCTCACCTCAATTTATACAAATGGATTAGAACCCAAGTAGGTTCTAGATCCCTAAACTAACTTCCAAAATATTTCTCATGATCCCTAACATCTCTCATTTAATCTCTTATCTCTAGATAAGAGCTAACTAATCCATAATCTTCTCAAACCTTCCACAATATTATTGGATCTTCTCTTATTTACAATAATCATCATTCTCTCTTAAAACTATTAGAAAAATACATTAATTAATTAAATCCTAACTTTACAAACTAACTCCTCTAATAAACAATTGACCCAAGTTAGGATCACCCACATCAGATCAGCTAGCCATTTTCCAGTAGGATGATCGAAATACATAATGTAATATGTGTTTTACACATTAAAACCCACTTTCACATTCGAAAATAATTTAGAGAACCACTTTTCCTTAATTATTTTTTCTTTACCACTTGAAAATAACGGAGGAACCCATTTAATTAATTTCATGTTTTTGTATTTAGGGTTTTGTGATTCATAATGAATTAAGCAAAGTCTTTCGGTAGAAATCACATAAGAGAAATTTTTAGTGACACGTTTAGAACCAACGAGTGTGGTTCATCATCAAGACCAGATGAAGAAGTAGACTATGGCAGGCTTTTTTTGTTTTATTTTTTCTTTTACAATAGAGAGCAAATTGTAGAAAACTATTCTTATTTAGTGAACAATTATATTTAACAAGATAATTATTTAATTCATTGATATTTATATCTGATTAAATAATTAAAATAAAATATTATTAAATAACGTTTATATTAAATCAGCATTTAGTTTTTGAAAAATAATATTTTAATTATTGAATTAGGTTTTAATAATTTATTATAAACAAATATTAATTGATAAGTAACTGGGTATATTCAATCGGCTAATTTTTTGAATAAAATAATATTTAAATTATAATATTAGTTTATTAATTATTCAAAAACAAATATTATAAGTAGACTTTATTAAACGGTTAATTTTTGAGATTAATATTATAAAATTAATTTTATTCAAATCAAATATTAAAATTCCAAAACCCAAATAAAAAGGGTAGTAAAAATTATAAAAATGAATAAAAAAAAACACAAAAAAAATTTTCATTTCATTTAATAAATAAAAATAATTAATGGAAATAAAATAAACTAAATTATGACTATATTGATTTAAACTCTGTATATTTTTTTCCAAAAAAACTAATAATTTTATTAATAATAAACCAAAATTCCACCTTCATATTATGGTTACTATAATCCATATAAAATAAAGATGTAAAAAGTTTTTCCTTTCCCCACTTTCTATTATTTTCTTACCAAACATTTCATCAAAATCACCGGGATTGGCTCCAACCACGTCTCTTCTTCCAAGTCAAACACCAGCACCATGTATGGAATCTACCAAATTTGTACACAGTCCATCACCCAACACAATAGACGCCCATTCACAATTTGAGCGTTACAATCTAAGGGTGGGCCAATTTTTAACTTACTGCTAATTTCCTTTGACTCTGGTATCTTCTTCCACGTCAGCTCTTTGAAGTTGTAAACATAAGTGGTTCTTTCAGAATGATAATCGAACGGAATCGACTTCTGGCACAGGACGAGCTTGGGTATACCGTTTTTCCGATCAAACGCGATTCCGGCAATCTCCGAGGGACTTCCCCCGCTGCAGTCATTGTCCGGCGCCGTCACCATCCATCGATCGTTGTGAGAGAGAGGATTGAACACCAGAAATATCCTCTCAGTCGTTGAAGGCCGTAGGAAAGTCTTGTAGCATAAAACCCCGTCGCCGTAAGCAGTCAACGTCCACAGATGGTCGATAACGCCAAACTGCCAAAACGTGCGTCTGGTTTG
>APFE030630819.1:17477-101447 GCA_000404065.3 Pinus taeda | reverse complement strand
AGAGTATGTTGCTGCTACAGAGGCTAGTAAAGAAATGATTTGGTTACAAAGGTTTATGGGTGAATTAGGTAAGAAGCATGATATGGGCACGTTATACAGTGATAGCCAAAGTGCCATTCATCTTACAAAGAACTCGGCATTTCATTCCAGGACAAAACACATACAGCTCAAGTACCATTTCATACGATCAGTGTTGGAAGATGGAGAGTTGAAGTTGGAAATGATACACACTAGCCAGAATCCTACAGATATGCTAACAAAAGTTGTAACTAGGGAGAAACTGAGAATATGCTTAGTTTCAATTGGTCTTCAAGGATGACGATGAAGATGAGAGATAGCCAGGTCCAAAGAGAAGTCATTGTCTAGCAAATGAAGTAGTGGTGGAGTTGCTACAATCATTCTCCACGTGGGAGATTGTTGGGTGTGGAGCATCGTTATTTAGAGGTCTTTGTTTCAGCTAGATGTATACCCCAGGAAGTTTGTACATCCCTCCACGCGGGCGAGTGCGGGGGGGACTTGTCCCCCCCGCAGGGGTTTGGGGGGGCCGATCCCCCCTGGCTGGGGGTTCTGGGGCCAACGGTCCCCCAGCGGGGGTATCAGGGGCAGTGCCCCCAAAGCTAAAAATAGATGTAAAATTGCCTTGTAAAAGTATACTAATTTCTAGTCAATTTGGGCCATTCATTAGGCAGATGATCTAACGGTAGAACTTATGTTTAGTTTAGAGTTTTCTTTCCCTAGAAGGCAACCCCTCTCTTTGTATGAGGGCATTGTATTAAGGCTGTGTAATAGATGTGTATTCTCCAAGCGAGAAATAGAGAGGTGAGACTGTGGGAGAAAACAGAGGATATTATAGCGGATCTGTTGTAGGTTGTGTCTCTTCTTTTTGCTAGATAATATAAAGGAAGGACTGGCTGTTCGGGGTGGACGTAGCCCAAACTAGGTGAACCACGTATATCTGTGTCTCTCCGGTTTTTTTTATGCATTTTATGTGTTTATATTTAAGCAATATTTTGTGTTCCATTGCTCTGTAATATATAATTTTCTAACATATATAACTTAAACAATTAATTCATATTAGTATGACATGAACCAACATGAACAACACAAATAACACACAAAGATTCTTCAAACTTTACTTCAATTCAGTCACATGGAAAGCTACAACTTGTTACAAATTTCTCGATTTATAACCAACAAGAAACTACAACTCCCTAATTTATCGGCTACAACTGAATGGGGCTACAACCCCAATTATTTACTAGCACCTACAGGAAGGAGCTACAACCCATGGTCTGTAAGCTACAACTTTTCTAGACTCAATGATTCATGTTTCATCCATTTTCACACTAGAACCATGAATACCACATCCATACAAAAACAATTAGAATCTACCTCTTCAAAACACTTCAGAAATATCTAATTACTGAGAAATCCACCATCACACCAGCAACGTCAATCCACCTCAACTCGCATGTTGCAAAACAATGCTTCACATTCTTGCAGAATTCCTTAATCAATTTTGCTTATAAAGAATTTTTGGCTGCTAAATTAGGCTTCCTTACTCTTGCATTATTTTCACTTTTATCTTTGCATGTGCCTTTAATTTTTGCTTTTATCCTATTTATTTCAGTCTTTTGAATATTCTTTCTAAGTTATCAGTATCTAATCTACTGTTCAAAACTCAATTTGTGAGTTAAACTGCTAATTTTAGCAATTGTAGCTCTTTTACAGGATTTTGTTGAGGTTTTCTATATTTAGTGAATCTCCAAACTTAATGTTTCTACTAAAATTGTGTCTTTAATTGTCTACACTGCCACTGGTATATTCATGCCAATTTTGGAGCTTTTAGTTCTTTGTTGTTATGTTTCGCCTAACTACCAAAGTTCAAGTTGGTGACTTATTCATCCAAGGCATTTGATCATGGCCCAAGCGCTTTATTTAAAACATGTTTCCATATATGTCTCAACCTAAGTGCTTACACTACTGCATAAAGCCTTTATTCTTAGCACTTTTGCTTGGGATCTTCATGCTTTATTTTAGCCCCGAAGGGCTTATTAACATGTAAATATCCACCATTGGCCCTAGTTCTCTAGCACATGAAAAAGTCACAAAACCACGTCCTAGGCATGTTTTCCATGATTTGATGGAACATTACTTGTCAGGAATATTTTTATCTCTTGCTTTGTCACTTGCCATAAATCTTGGCCATAAACCTTTGTTCCCTTTGTATTACCTTCGAGGTCTACTTTACAGGGTGAGTTGTCCCAGTGGGCTCGACTTTCCACTTCTTTTATTAGTCTGTGCTCTACCCTGTCTTCCAACATCAGCCCGTAGCACTGTCAGCCCGCAACAATTGTTGGCATTATGATATAGGTGTTGTACTTGATGGAAACTCACTCACAGGTCAGTTTAGATTTGATAAAGGGCAACTCACATTGTAACAGGTCAATTCAGAGGTAACAGGGAAATGGTACAGAAGAACAGGAAGCTGGAACAAAGGACTACAGATCAGAATCAAGAAGTTGAAGAAAAGGGAATTTTTAAGTCAGTTCAAGCTGTACATGCAAGTTGACCTTATCCAAGCAGTGTATACACACGGGGTTCACAGAACAAAAAGGGCGTATACGTATGCACGCACTTTCACAAGAGGAAAATCGCATATGGATTGGAAAATCAAGGAAATTTAAGATTAAAGAATACCAAGGGTCAATGCCATGGTATTAGCCCAAAATATTGAGCGGAGTAACGACCATTTGATTTCGTCCAAGAATACCACAGGTACTAAGTGTTGTTTTGGTCCGAGGTATTGATAAAGGCCAAAAACTATATAAGGAGGAGAAAATCAGAGGGACAGGTGTGCAACTGAAAGGGTTTCTCAGGAATACTTCTATTTGAAGTATATTTTATGTTGCAGGGGCTATGATTATGATATGATCTGAAATATTTTGTGCACCTTGGATACAATGTTGGATTAGGATCATGATATCTGAAATGACTTATCATTGTATGATCTAATATTGGTTGGGCTATATCTGATTGCTTACACATGTTTTATTCTTTAAATGTCATGATCTAGGTATGTCTGAAGTCTGGGATAGCAGTGAAGTTGGAAGCTAATATTTTCATATCTATACATTGGTTCGCCTTGGTAAAGGCATGTATGCAAGCAAGTTTGACTCTTCCAAGTAGCGTATGCAAAAGAAAAGCCAGTTGTTCAAAAATGACTGATCTTTCTAACCAGTGTTGTTGTTTTACTGTTGTATGTCAATGATGTCTTCTTAGATCGGAAAGTAGAACTAAATGCAAAAGGAGATTGAGTCTGATTGATTGATTGATTGATTAAGTGAGAAGGGTGATCTTTGCTTTTGTTTGTTTATATCTCTGTAATTTGACAGTGGATCCTCAGAAGTTACTAGTTGGTACATTTTTTATTCAGAGGTTTTTATGCTTCAGTAATTTTGGAGGTATATGCAAGTTTGATTAAAGGAAGTAGTGTTTACATGCAGGTTGGCTTCACTAAAGTAGTGTATGCATGCTGACATATGATTTTTGAGGTTGCAACTGGTTCTAATTGATGATATAGGTTTCTGGGTTCAACACAGTGTTCTGGTGATAGTGATCTAACTGTTCAGATTGACTAATTGTTGGTAGATGCAGTTATTGCACTGGTGATTAATTGTGTCCTTATGTACTAGGAGTATTAAGTCTGAAACTTTATGAAATGTGGTCCCTGGAGGAAGAAAGAAGGTTGTAACCTTATGGTGGCTAGCGCTTAGGTACTGGTAAACATATCAGCCAGTACAAGAGCTAGGGGGTTGTAGCTCCCTTCTAGTAGAAGATGGAGAAAGAGAGAAGGTTGTAGCCTTCTGCAGGTGAGTGCCTACGTACTAGTATGAGTCTGCACCAATACAAGACTGTAAACAAATTTTCTTTATATTAGAAAGAAGACAAAGATGACAACAACAGGTGGTTTTTCTTGCGCAATGGGTTTCCACCTTAAATATTGGTGTTCATGTGTGTTTCTTATGTGTGATGGCTTCTTAAGTTATTACTGCTCATAGTTATTGTTTAATAAAGTATTGATGCACTAATTAAAGATCAACACATGATGAATTAACTGAATCATAATTTCTCTGGGTATACGTTGGTTTCCTTAATAACAGTTGCGTGCACACGCAAGTTCACTTCACTGAAGTAGCGTATATAAATATGATTGTGAAATGAACAATTATTGAATTGTATGTATTGATTCACCCCCACCCCCTCTCAGTATTATTTCCAAAAATTGGTATCAGAGGAGGTCCTTCAAAAGAAGCTTGATCACTTGAAGGGAGATCTCTCAAGATGAATAATCATGAAGGCATGGGATCTATTAGACCACCAATCTTCAACGGAAACAACTTAGTATATTGGAAGATAAGAACCATAGCATATCTTCAGTCGCTTGGAGCCGATGTTTGGGAAATTTTTGAAGGAGGATACCGATTTCCAGCAGCAATACCCACAGATACAGCAAGAAAGAAACAATACGAAACCAATGCCAAAGCCGCCAATACTTTATTGGGAAGTCTGTCAGAATCAGAATTCGTCAAAGTCATGTAGCTCAAGACAGCCAAAGAAATATGGGACAAAATCATTCAGAGCTACGAAGAAGACTCCCAAGTAAAATGTGCTAAGATCCAAACTCTTAGAATTCAGTATGAAACTCTCAAGATGCAGAGTGATGAAAGTATTGCTAGTTACACTTTACGTGTAGATGAGATTATTAATTGTATGAAGAACCTGGGTGAAGAAATAAAGGAGGTTACTTTAGTAGAGAAAATTTTGAGATCTTTGTGTTCTAAATTTGAGTCAAAAGTATCTGCCATAGAAAAAAGGTAGGATCATCAATCTATTAATATTGTTCAAATTCATGGAATTCTAACTTCCCTTGAAATGAGGAAAGGATGTCAATCAGATATGAGAGAAGTTAATTTCAAAGCTTCAAATAAAAGGAAGATCTCAAGGAAGTAGTATATATATCAAAAGAAGATGAGGTAAACTTTGTAAAGGAGCTTCAACGGGGTTCCAGAAGATTCATAGGTAAGCTACCATTCACATGTTTTGCTTGTGGTAGAGTTAGCCATAATGCTACTAAATGTCCTCATAAAGATAATCATGAAAAAGGAAATGAGTCTGCAAAGGGTAATAGAAAACATTTTGTCAATAGAAGAAGCTATTATACTCATGAAGATAGTGATGGCATGTCTAATAGTGATGAAGATGAATCTGAACAAGAGTTTAAACTACTCATGGCTTATGACAATGATGATTTTATGGATGCCTTAGAAGAGGAAGATTTTATTGAAGAAATCAATCAACTTAAAATCTATTTGGAAGAAAAGAATATGGTTATAGAAACTTTGACACATCAACTCACTGAAAGAGAAAATAACAATGAAAAATTAGAATGTGAAGTAGTGGGTCTAAGAAAAGAACTGAGAAGACAAAATCTCTTAATTTCATATTTGTTAAAGGATCAGAAAACTTAGATGAAATCATCAAGGTTCAACGTTCTCCGCTTATAAAGACTAGTCTTGGATATACTGGAGAAACATCCCAATCAAAAAAGTTGTTAGCCATCACTAGACGCTACCTTGATGCAGCAATGACTAGTGAACAATGTGTCAATCTTCAGTAAAAGCCTAAAAGTACTCCTCAGGTAAATCATGGTCATTTTACTCCAAGGGTGAACATCAATAGAAGCATCAACCAAAAGGTAAGCAATACCAAAAGAGTTTATGATCACAAAAACTTCTTTAATGGACAATTTTTTTCATGCCATAACTTTGGTCATAAGGCTTCTCAATGTGTTGCTTACAAGACTATCATGATTAGAGAAGAACAAAAACAAAGGAGCATGATAGGAATCAAGAAAAGTTCTTATAATAACTTTTCTCCTCTTGAAGATGAAATTGAATTTTCATTTTGCAATAACTTTGGTCATGAAGAATTTGAATGCAGGAACAAATTTCGGCCAACAATTCAAAAGGAGCAAACATCATCAAATTCCAAGGTATGGAGAAAGAAGGGTTTTCAATCAGAAAGATGTGGCATAGATCTGTTTGCAGAAGGACAAGAAAATTAGTGGTACATTGATAAAGGATGCTCTAAACACATGGCAGGTGATAAAAATAAACTCCTTTCATAGAATGCTCTAGAAAAGGAAAAGAATGTCTCTTTTGGAAATGCAACGCCAATTTTCATTAAGGGTAAAGGTTCTATTTATTTGAAAGAAAAGGTTAAAGATGGAAATGTTATGTATGTAGATGGTTTAACGCATAAATTGTTGAGTTTCAGTCAAATGTGTGATCAAGGAAATGAATTTGTGTTTCGATCAAACGGATGTGTAGTTCATGAGCTTGATACATGAATGACAGTAATCAAAGGTACAAGAACTCCAAGCAATCTATATATACTAAAAGGAAGTCAAGACCAATGCTATCTAAGAAAAACAGAAGAGAATTGGTTATGGCACAAAAGATTGGGGCATCTAAGCTTTTCTCAAATAAGAAAAGCATGCAGACTCAAGGCAGTTCATGATCTTCTAGATATCAACATCCCAGAAAATACCATTTGTAAACCATGTCAATTCGGTAAGCAATCTAGAGTTCATTTCAACAAAAAAGAAGGATTAGCAAGTAAGCCTCTTGAACTCAGTCATACTGATTTGTGTGGGCCAAGAAGGAAAAAGTCACCTCATGGAGAAGAATACTTCATTTTATTTATTAATGATTGCTAGAATGTGTTGGATTGGTTTACTAAAGCATAAAGATGAAGCATTTGAAAAGTTTAGAGCATTCAAAGCTTTAGTCGAAAATGAATCAGATCAAAAAATAAAATGTCTCAGGTCTGATCGAGGAGGAGAATTCATATCAGATGAATTTTTTTTATTTTTGTGAACAACATGGAATAAAAAGACAGTTCTTTGTTGCCAGATCTCCTCAACAAAATGGAGTGGTGGAAAGAATGAACATAAGAGTTCAACAAAAGGCTCGAGTTATGCTTGATGAATTTGGAACTCTCGCCACCTTCTAGGGTGAAGCTGCATTTACTGCCGTAAATATTCTCAACAAAGCCAATGTTCGGGTAAATAGTGATCAAACTCCATATGAACTTTGGTATGGCAAGCCTCCTACTGTAAAACACTTCAGAGTTTTTGGAAGCAAATGTTTTATGAAAAAGACTGATGAAAAACTTGGTAATTTTGAACCCAGAGAAGACGAAGGAATTATCCTTGGTTATTCATCTAGAAGTAAAGGATACCAATGTTATAATAAGAGACTTTGAAAAATTGTTGAATGTGTTGATGTAGTAATTGATGAAGCATGCAAAAATCTGGAACAGATGAAATCAACAAAGGAAGATGACAATGAGGAAGACAGTGAATGCCTTCCTGTATCAAATCAAAATGATATACAAGAAGAAACCAATGAAGCATCAGAAGAAGATACAGCTGACAGAGAAAAGACTCCATCCAAGTATGTTCAAAAGAATCATCCAGAATCTCAAATTCTACCAGAAAAAAGGTTTGGAGTATAGACAAGAAGAACTCTTGCAGGAAATTCCAGTTATCTAGCATTACTATCCTCCATAGAACCACAAAATGTTAATGAAGCTAGCAAAGATGAATTTTGGTTTAAGGCCATGGATGAAGAACTTGACCAAATTGAAAAGAATGATACTTGGGAATTAGTTCCTAGACCGCATGATAAAAATGTTATGGGAACAAAATGGGTATTCAAGAATAAGTTGAATGAAAATGGAGGGGTTATTAGAAACAAAGAAAAACTCATTTGTAAAAGGTATGCTCAATAAGAAGGTATAGAATTTGAAGAAACTTTTGCACCTATTTATTGCAAGACCTGAAGCCATAAGAATGTTTCTTACTCTTTCAAGTTTTTGAAAATTCAAAGTATATCAAATGGATGCAAAATTTGTATTTCTTAATGGAGATTTAGAAAAAGAAGTTTATATTGAACAACTAAAAGGATTCATTCTAGGAAATGATGCAAAACTTGTATGCAAGCTCAAAAAAGCTCTATATGGACTAAAACAAGCTCCAAGGGCTTGGGATTATCGTCTTGACAAATATCTACAACAACAAGGTTTCACAAAAGGATATATAGACATCAACTTATACATAAATATTGAGAATGATAAACTGCTAATTATCGTTGTTTATGTTCATGATATCATCTTTGGTAGCAATGAAGAATCTATGAGACAGAAATTTGCTTCGGTTATGCAGCAAGAATTTTAAATGTTCTTAGTTGGCGAACTAAATTATTTTCTTGGTCTACAAGTACATCAAACAAAAGATGGTATTTTCTTTCTCAAACTAAATATCTCAAGCAGATTCTGAAGAAGTATGAAATGAAATATTTTAAACCAGTATGTACTCCGATGGTAACAAGATGTAGACTCAGTTCTAACGATGAATAACCTATAGTAAATCAACCAACATACAAATCTATGACTAGAATTCTACTTTATCTAACAGGTACCAGACCTGATATCATGCATGATGTAGGAAATGTTGGAAGGTTCCAAGCAAATCCAAAGGAATCACATCTTCTGGCTGTAAAAAGAATATTCAAATATCTCCCGGGAACTCAAGACTTTGTTCTATGGTATCCTAAAGATACAAATCTCACTCTTCATGCATATATAGATGCAGATTGGGCAGGAAATGTTGAAGATCGAAAAATCACTAGTGGAGGTGCATTCTATATGGGATCACAATTAGTGTCTTGGTTCAACAAGAAACAAAGTTTGATTGCCTTATCTACAGTTGAAGCAGAATATGTGCCTTCTGCATCTTCCTACACACAACTACTTTGGATGATGAAAACATTGCAAGGCATTCAAATCACATGTTCGTGACCCATCTCCACTCTATGTGATAATACAAGTGCCATTAGTTTTTCGAAAAATCCTGTCATGCACTTTAAGACCAAGAACATACCCATTAAGTACCATTTTGTCCGAGAACAAGTGCTAGGACAAAAGGTTAAATTGGAGTATGTTCCCTCCAAAGAACATGTAGCTGATATATTTACCAAACCACTTCCCAGAGAAACATTTGAATATCTCAAACAAAAGATGGGAGTAGTTTCTACATGATCCTTTTATTAAATCCAGTTTTCAGAAGAATGGTTCCTATACACAGGTTTCATGAAGAAGAATCACGTATATGCGTGAGTTTCTTTGGCTGCAGGAGCGTATGTGTTTGTCTGATAGAAAAATAGTGGGTCTGATTCAAAATCAGTCATTGACATGGGTGTTCAGTTTGATATTGATGGTTACATACTGTTGATAGGCTTTGTTCATTGATGTTTATTTGACTGATGTAGATGCCCTGAGGAATGATTTGTTGACAATGCACAAGTAGCACAGGTTAAAGGGGAGCATTAGCCTTCAAAAGCATTATGCATTGTTGGCATCATGGTTGCTGAATTCAGCTATGGTTTCAGATATTCATATCATTTGTTGTAAAGGTCATGTAAAGGCCTATGGTGTAATAATATGCCTCTTTCTGTCATAGTCTATAAATGAGTCCTTTTGGACATATGATGTAATTTGTAAGCTCAATATGCATGGGAAGGATGATGTAATAATTGAAAGTATTCAATCATGTATGAACATTTGGTATATGTCCACTTGGTTGGGTGATTGATGTATGTATGAGTCATTGGTGATAGGGAGGTCATACTCACTTAGTTGAGTTATAGAGTCATGTTATTATTTTGAAAAATATCTCTGCAAACTCTACATGTACTTAGAGGGAGCATGGAAAACATAGTGTATCTCAAAGGGGGAGAATATCTTGGTCCACCCTTTTCCCTTGATGTCAAAGGGGGAGAGTATTTTGGTGTTGCTTGATATCTCTAACAGTTTCTACAACTTGAAGTAATCAACACCAATATCGTTGCCATCAAGTCCAAAGAGGGAGATTGTTTGCATTATGATACAGGTGTTGTCCTTGATGGAAAATCACTCACAAGTTAGTTTAGATTTAATAAAGGGAAACTCACATTGTAACAGGTCAATTCAGAGGTAACATGGAAATGATACAGAAGAACAGGAAGCTGGAACAAAGGACTACAGATGAAAATCAAGAAGTTGAAGAAAAAGGATGTTTTAAGTTAGTTTAAGTTGTATATGCAACTTCATCGTATCCAAGCAGCATATACATGCAAGTTCACAAAACAAAAAGGGCGTATACGTATGCACGCACTTTCACAAGAGGAAAAGCACGTATGGGTTGGAAAATCAAGAAAATTTAAGATTAAATAATACCAGGGTCAATACCATGGTATTAGCCCACACTATTGAGCGGAGTAACGGTTATTTGATCCCATCCAAGAATACCATAGGTACTAAGCGTTGTTTTGGTCTAAGGTATTGATAAAGGCCAAAAATTATATAAGGAGGAGAAGATCAAAGGGCCATGTGTGCAAGTGAAAGGGTTTCTCAAGAATACTTCTATTTTAAGTATATTTTATGTTGCAAGGACTATGATTATGATATGATCTGAAATATTGTGTGCACCTTGGATACGATGTTGGATCAGGATTATGAGACTTGAAATGACTTATCATTGTATGATCTAATATTGATTGGGCTAGATCTGATTGCTTACACATGTTTTATTCTTTAAATGTCATGATCTGGGTATGTCTGAAGTTTGGGATAGCAACGAAGTTGTAAGTTAATATTTGAAGATCTATACGTTGGTTTGCCTTGGTAAAGGCGTGTATACAAGCAGGTTCGACTCTTCCAAGTAGTGTATGCAAAAGAAAATCATGTTCTTCATAAATGACTGATCTATCTAATCAATGTTATTGTTTTACTATTGTCTGTCAATGATGTCTTCTTAGATATGAAAGTAGAATTGAATGCATAAGGAGATTGAGTCTGATTGATTTATTGAATAAGTGAGAAGGGCAATCTTTGTTGTTGTCTGTTTATATGTCTATAATTTGACAGTAGATACTCAGAAGTTACTGGTTGGTACAGTTTTGATTCAGAGGTTTCTATGTTTCAGTAATTTTGGAGGTATATGCAGGTTTCGTTAAAGGAAGTAGCATATACACGCAGGTTGGCTTCACTGAAGTAGCGTATGTATGATGACATATGATTTTTGAGTTTGTAGTTGGTTCTGATTGATGATACGAGTTTCTGGGTTCAGCACAATGTTCTGGTGACAGTGATCTAACTGTTCATATTAACTAATTGTTGGTAGATGCAGTTATTGCAGTCTAAAAATTTATGAAACCTAGTCCCTGGACGAAGAAAGAAGGTCATAGCCTTTTGTAGGTCGACGCTTAGGTAGTAGCAAAGATATCGGCCAGTACAAGAGCTAGGGGGTTGTAGCTCCCTTCTAGTAGAAGATTGTAAATAGATTTTCTTTAGACAAAGATGACAACAACAGGTGGTTTTTCTCCGCCATCGGGTTTCCACCTTAAATCTTGGTGTTCATGTGTGTTGCTTATGTGTGATGGTTTCTTAAGTTATTACTACTCATAGTTATTGTATAATAAAGTATTGATGCACTGATTAAAGATCAACACATGATGAATTAACTGAATCATAAGTTCTCTGGGTATATGTTGGTTTCCTTAACAATAGTTACATGCACACGCGAGTTCACTTCACTGAAGTAGTGTATATAAATCTGATTGTGAAATGAAAAATTATTAAAATGTAAACATGATTCACCACCCTCTCACTATTATTTCCAATAACTTCGCTTATGCCTTTCATTTTACCTTTGGGATTTACCTTGTGATTTGAGCTATTACAATGGTTTTGCCTCAAACTAAATATCTCAAGCAGATTCTGAAGAAGTACGCAATGAAATATTCTAAACCAGTATGTACTCCAATGGAAAGAAGATGTAGTCTCAGTTCTAAAGATGAATAATCTACAATAAATCAACCAACATATAGATCTATGACTAGAATTCTACTTTATCTAACAGGTACCAGACCTGATATCATGCATGACGTAGGAATTGTTGGAAGGTTCCAAGCAAATCCAAAGGAATCACATCTTCAAGCTATAAAAAGAATATTCAAATATCTCCCGGGAACTCAAGACTTTGGTCCATGGTATCCTAAAGATACAAATCTCACTCTTCATGCATTTATAGATGCAGATTGGGTAGGAAATGTTGATGATCAAAAAAACACTATTGGAGGTGCATTCTATATGGGATCATGGTTAGTGTCTTGGTTCAACAAGAAACAAATTCCGATTGCATTATCTACAGTTGAAGCAGAATATGTGCCTATTGCATCTTCCTGCACACAACTACTTTAGATGATGAAAACATTGCAAGACATTCAAATCACATGTTCTCGACCCATCTCCATTCTATGTGATAATACAAGTGCCATTAGTATTTCGAAAAACCCTGTCATGCACTCCAAGACCAAGAACATACCCATTAAGTATCATTTTCTCCGAGAACAAGTGCTAGGACAAAAGGTTAAATTGGAGTATGTGTTGAGATTGCAACAAGATGATGGAGCTTAGTGAAAAGAGTCGCCTTCACTAAGTGGGCCTGCAGGCTATTTTTGGCGCAATCTATTTTTAGACTATGTCTATTTTTAGACATATGGATCATGTCTATGGATTGCAGGTTGTTGTTTATGGATGATTGATCAAGTTGGAAAAAATAGATGGACTTCAATTTTTAGACCACAGCGGAGTGACTGCTCAGTCTAAATATAGAAAAGTCAAATATTATTAGCTCATAATAATATTTAGACTATAAACTTTGTCTTATTCTCTTGGAGCACTTCAGGATGAGCTACGGATGTGGTACATGCAGATCCCAGAAGGAAATACGTGGTTACCTATGGGATGAATAATATTTGCATGTAGGACTTCAGTTAGAACTCAAGTGAGTTGAGTTTAGTGGACTGGAGGTGCAGTTGATGGAGTTGTGTTCAGTTTAGCTTTGTTAAACTGGTTGTATTTAGTCTAACTAGAAAATAGACTAGAGATGAGTTGGGTGAGTTAGTTATTAATTAATTCACAAGTTATTAACTCATAATACAACTAATGAATACATCAGTTAACTCAGTTGCATGTCAGTGCATGTTCAGTTCAACAGGGACAAGTGGTAGAGAATCAGATTGCTATCAGTTGTGACTATAGTTGTGCACCAGATCTTGCGCAATCAAGGGATTGAGTATGCCAATAAGTTTGCCCACGTTTTTTCCCACATTGTAGCTTGTGCTCACGTGATTTTAACAAGTAAATACGTGGTTGCCTTGGAATTATCATCAGTTCTTGAGCAGGTATTGAGCAGCGGAGGCAAGCAAGCAGCGAAGGAGATTTGAGCCAGTGATTGATTCAGATCTGAGCTATATTGTGTGTAACAGAGGTGGAGATACTTGTGAGAAGTATTATGCTGTGTAATGTTACATGACTCAATCATTAATATACAGATAGTTGGGGTTTTTAGCGAGATGCTTTCCCCGGGATACATACTGTGTTAATGTGTGAATGCTCTTGATGTTTTATTGTTATTGATGCTGCTATATTGATGATCAACGTAGAGGAGCTTATGTATTGTGTATGTTTTCCGCAATAGTACATGATCAGGATAATCTCTGTTGAATATGTGTTAAATTATTCAAAATTTCTACAGATTGTTGGAGGTACCATTTGTATAAATAAGGAGGCTTAGAGCCTTAGTAGGTTAGCCAGTTATTAGTATATTTTCGCACTTTTGTGCAGCATTGTGTTCAACTCATTTTCGAGTTCCTTTTTGAGAAAAATTTATGTAATGTATCCGCTATTTTTGATAATGAAGATGAAACAATTTTTGAATGAGCACTGATCTCTTTCAGAGGGCTGAAGCTCTCGGGTTAGGGCCCAACCCAAGCTACCCAACACCTCCATCTGTATATTTATATGTTTTTGCTTCCATTCATGGGTTAATTTCCGTTGCATAGATTCATTTTACTTTGTTAGATTGGGTTACTTTTTGATGGTTAGTATAGTTGTTTTGTTTTAGTTGCTCAAGTAGGTTCCTGTAGTGACAAAAAAAAATTCAAAAAGGCCAAAAGCAGGCCCTGATCCCCTTTCTCCCTTCCTGGGACTATGATTTGAGGTCAAGGCACTACTGCTGCCACCAAAAATATAGTTGTTGCTCTTCCATGCAACTGTTAGTGTGATAACTTGATTTCGAAAAGTTGATATTGGTTCAGATTCAATTGCTTAGATCATTTCATGTTATTTTACCATAGTTCTCTCGCATGCTTTTCTGTTCATAAGGTACTGTTCAACATTTTCTGTTTGTAGGTCAGAAATTAGGTCAAGCTAGACAAAATTCTATTTTTAGTTCTTTCTTTGGTCAGTTTTGATAAGTAAATGTGCAGATCTCTTGCAGGACCTCTCAGCTCACCATCCCTCCATAAAATATCCAAAACCAGCTCACTTCTCATAGATTTCCCAGCTCATTCACAACATTTCGCCAATCTACCCTAATTTCTGCGTTTTTTCAAAAAGCTGCTTTCTTGCCATTCGAACAAATCCAACCATCACATTCGTCCCTGATCTTCCTTGACAAGTTCTAGACACCTCAACACCTCCATATATCCTTCATTTCCCCTTTCCCATCATTTTTCCACCAAAACTCCAAAAACAATTTTCGGCCTCCTCCTATAGATCCTCCTGTAGATCCCCTGCAGCCTCCTGTAGAACTTCCCATGAGTGATTTTTCGAAGTCCGATCACTATGAAAGTCTTTAGAAGGGTACTAAGGGCTTCTTAGGACCTATCCACACCTTCCTCACCCTTTGTAAAAGCCAACTCCATATTCCTTTTTCGCCAAACCTCTGCATAGTCACAACCAGATAAATCACAAGCATAATAATTTCACATAAAAACACTCAAAAGTACAAAAAGATTATTTCTTCTCATTTATTTTTAGAAGTAGCCTGAATAAATGCAATTTACCTTTTCAGTAGTCAATGGTACTCATTTCATGAGTTTCCATTTCTTTTCTTGCAAAAGTAGGGTTAGTAGGTAAACTAGGGTTTGCTAGGGTTTGTGTTTCATTTCAGTTTTCCTTCTCTTTCTGCAAGCATAATAGCCCTTGTAGAGTTAGTTTCCTTTCATCACAATTAAAAGCTTCTTTTGAGAACTCATAGAAGTTGGCTTAAGCTCCTCGTAAACTTGCACCAGCTGACTGAGTGACAACCTACAGTAAGAGCTTGTACTTGTGCATACAACACCGTCAATTCCAAGTTTGTTACGAACTACCAGGTTGATAAAAGTAAAGAAGGAAGCCCCAAGAGTTGCAGCATTATTGCTGCAATACTGGAGCCCACCAATGATCGTACACATTCGGTGCATGTAACAATCGAAGCATCCATGCACATGGGATGAAAGCCTCCCTTATGTCCAACACAAGTAAAACAAAGCTCTCCATAGCTCAACTGGCTACAACCCCTTTTAGGTGGGGTTGGGATTCTAGCCACTATGTCCCATTGATGTGGTCATACCATTTGCAGCTACTCAGGTAGCTTCGACCCATGTCCAGTCTGAAGCTGACAAGGCTAACAACTTCATTGAGCACATCCAACACATTCTGTAACAAGTCCATGACGTATTGGATAAAGCCAATGCTAAGTACAAGCAACGAAATGGTCAACATCAGGTGCCACAAAAGTTCTTGGTGGGCGAAAAAGTTTGGCTACATTTATGGAAGGAGTGCTTCACTGGGCCCCACCATAATCTTTGGCAGCTTCGATATGGGCCATACACCATAACCAAGGCTATAGGGACAATGCTTTAGAGATCAACATTCCACCGGTCCTTTGCCTGCTCCCAGTGTTTAATGTGGACCGCCTTCGACCATACTTTCGATCATTACTAGACACATCCGACATTGCAGAGTAGCTCACACCAATAGAGATAAACCCAAACTACATGGAAAAATCTACAACTAATCGGATCACGGACACACAGATCAAAAATACTCACTAATGGAAGATCCAACTGTATCGAGTTGTCAAAGTTGGGCAACTCCTGCACCAAGGCAAGTGGCTCACCAAGGACCAAGTTCAACAAAATTTTCCCCATCTCATGGAGGCACTCAAAGTAATGAGGACCATTACTTCCTAAGGGAGGAGGACTGGTCCATGTGGATATTGGTGGCCACCCGCCTATTCCACTTAGACCCCCACCACTGTGTTTTTTGTTTTTTGTTTCTGTGTTTTTGTTTTTGTTTTTGTGTTTTTGTTTTTTTTGTGTTTTTGTTTTTGTTTTTTTTTTTTTTTGTAGCACAATTTACCATTTTTGGTAGTTTTTTTTCGGTTTTTGGACTTCCAAAACCGTTTTGAGGCCCTAAACGACGTTTTTTTGTTTTTTGGCTTTTATTTTGTTTTGTTTTGTTTGTTTGTTTGTTTTGTTTTGTTTTGATTTTTGTTTATTTTTATTTATTTTTGTTTATTTTATTTATTTATTTTTTCAGTTTCCTTAATTGTAGCACAATTTACCATTTTTGGCAGTTTTTTAGGTCCTAGACTTTCGGAGCCGTTTTGAGGCCCTAACGAGGTATTGTGTGCATCAAACAGAGATCGTATGCCAAAGTTAGAACCTCAGGAAGTTGATGTACCAATTTACCCAAACAGAGCCCATAGTTTTGGCGCTTCATCTCCTAGGGTTAGTTTTTTGGATGTTAGGGTTTTCCATTCTTTATTACTAATAAATAGGCCTTACAACCTCATTGCAAGACAACTTAGAGGTATGTAGCCACCACATCTCTTCTCAAAGATAAGCTACCATTGCCCAAGCTAGTTTATTTCTATTCTATTTGTAATCATATTTCAGTTCTTTGATATTAATGAAATGAAGTGTTATTTATAATGCATCTTTGTATTTGTGGTTATATTTGCATTTTGTTGCATTCCTGTTTAAGTTTGGATAAAAAAATCCCCTTCACTGGTTAAACGAATCATCAATCCTCAACAAAGGATATATGTTTTTGATTATGGATTTATTGAGCTACTTATAATAAATTTGCAACCTTAATGTGCCATCCTTCTTCTTCACGAAAAACACTAGAGCTCAATAATGTGATATGTTGGGTCTGATGTATCCCTTGTCCACATCTCCTTTAATTGTAATTTCAACTCTACCAATTTTGATGTACTCATTCGGTATGGTGTCTTTAACACCAGTGCAAATCCTGGCAAAGCCTTCGACACTAGTGCCGATCCTGGCAATAATTTTATAGAGAAATACATTTCCCTATGTGGCATCAATCCCGTGATCTCTTAAGGAAACACATCTTTGAGCTATTTTAAAAGTGGGTGCTCTTCTAATTTGTTGCTACTAATTTCTAAGTGGTTGGTCATTTGGACAACAAACAACTCACACCCCCTCCAACTGCACTCTTTTAGATACAATGTTGTTATTTTTAGAACTGTCATTGGTTTTAATTTTCATTGTAACATTACCATTTAACCTTTATCATTGAGACATTCAATGGACTTGGTAAAGAAATCAAATTTGGTCCTATGCCTTACTAACTAGTCCATACTGATTAACACACCACATTAACCTAATGGTAGTAAGTTCACATCAGTTGATGTGGGCATGCTGCATATTATAACTGAGTATGAGCTAGTCACATTTTTGACTCATTTCTTAGTCACCATGGCTAACTAGACTAGCCAGGATTCCTCATGTGCTACCTTCGGTAGTGCACACTTCTATATGATACTAGGGATAACATAATTGAAATTAGAACGTAGGTCTATTAGAATTGAAACCAGATGATTATTGATCATGCCTTCTATATTGACAATAGATGCTTGGTGATAATCTTGTCCATTGTCCAATGCAACATAAATCCGAGGCACACTCTAAGCCACATCCTTACGGTTTATGCCTCTTGTACATTGTACAGTCTCAGACCACTTCGCTATCACTAAGGACATTCCCTCTATCGATGGTTCTCTCAACAAGTACAACATTGCATCGACCCTCCATTGGACCTCTCATTTTCCTCTCTTGCAAGCCTTGTAAGCCGATCCTTATTGAAATTAGTAGAAGTCTTCTGCTGAAACTCGCCCTTGGTATTCATGGTAAAATTTTCATTTCCTCTTCCTGGATGATGTCCTACAGACTTGTGTCCTTCCTCCTTAAAATTTAGTTTTCCCTCCATCTTCTAATGAGTCCTATAATTAGACTTGTGCTTGGATTGTTTGTGACAATACCTCATCTTTTTGATGGTATCTTCTAAGGTTTTAGGCTCATCAATTTTTATTCTATCCCTGAATTTTCAGCCCATTGAGATACCTTTGAATATTTTTCTTCTTGTCCTTGATGTAAGGCACATACCTCAACAAATCCAAGAATTGGGTTATATCTTCATCAGTTAATAACTTCTTTAGTTTTTACTCATAGAAATCTTTGGAATTACTATCATATTACCTTTCAGATAGGTACTTTCCCATGAAATACTTCTCAAATATCGTCCAAGACATTTCTTCCTCTCTGATATCTTTTACATTCCTCAAATCTTCCCATTAGATATGATCCTTGCCTTTTAGGCTGAAGATGGCTACTCTCGCATTCAAATTTTCAGAGTAATCATGCACCTTGAAATACTTCTTCATTTCTAGTATCCATGCCTCTGCCTCCTCAACCTTCTTCGCCTCTCCATCAAATGTTGGAGGCTTCACCTTCTTAAATTCTTCCAGCATGAAATATTTTTCCTAATTTTTCTATTGAGAATACCTTCTAGTCATGGCACTAGACAATTTCTCATGACTTCATGTCCTCCTCTTTAGAGTACTAAAAGGAGTTCCACCTCTCACTATATTGTCGATTTCATACCTATTCCTTTTCTTATATTTGTTTCCATTTTCACCATCAGACATCAACTCCCACTTCCAATGTCATGATGAACCTCATCTAAACTTGTAGCTTGCATATATTTCATATTATTTTTGCTTGTGTAGATCTAATAGGATTTTCTTTATTACTACTTTTAATTTTGCCTACTTTTCCTAGGCTCTGACAATCTTCTCATTGTTAGCCTTGCAACTTCTTATCTCAACCCTTAAACTTCTGAGAGTATCCATCTAGTCAAGAGAGCCTTCCTCTCTCCTTTTCTCCACTGAATCCTCTTAATGTCCATGTTGGGATATATCAATGCTATATTTCACCATTCTACTGCTCATTCCTTTTTCTATTTGTTATTTCCTTTAGTATCATCTTATGCGTTGTCATACACATACAACTATTAGCCAATAAAAAATATAAGTAATCATATTTACCATTATCTTGGCTCAATTACAATAAGTCTACTAATATGTGGCTATCTAAAACACCAATTCTCAAGTTAGCATGCATGTTAGAAAATAATAAGCTTATCAAGATCAATACTTGCATACAATATGCAGTCCACAATAAAATTCTACAAGAAGCACACAACAATATTCAACATGATTACCACACTCTATAAAACATTTTTAATAATCATCCTCCTAGACACTCAACTCAAGTGCTGAACTTGGGCATTGTATTATGTCACTGTAGTAGAACTCAAATATTATTATCATTCTGCATTAGAGTCCCAAATTTCATCTCTAGAGTTCTAATATTGAACCTTGCTTTGATACCACCCTATAATGCTCCCTCCCACATCCTAGCTACTCTTAGGATGAATGTGAGGGGTTACTATGGAAATGGGGTTACACGATTCTTCCTCTTCCAAATTTAGTGGACTTAACTTTGGATAATACCATCGTGTTCAGGTCATTGAGAGATTTTCGACGATATCAATTATATCTCGATCTAGTTCCTAGATCAAAAGATATACCCATTTAGAGTTTCACCATTTAAACCTTGCTACACAAGGTAAGGAACTGCCATGTGGCTCCCACGTTGCACCTATGTGGAAACCCCCACCTCACTCAGGTGGTTCCACATCACTTTGGTGTCAATGTGGATATGAATCAACCCCAATACCATGCCTTCTTTCTCATGGGCCCAAAAGTCTGTGACCATCATGTGAAATACAATAGTCTTTCATTAAGTCAAATGGTTCATAAATCCATCATTTCCATGAACTAGCACTTGTAAATTTTTTTGGAACCTCGAACATTCACACTGGCTCTTATCAGCATGTATCTTTAGCCCGACAAACATCCAAGCCTTCAAACCTCTTACTCTCATGCTTATCCTGGATGCTCCCAAGCCTCCAGACTAATCCAGTTTAAATTGAACCCACACCACCTGTTATCACTTCGTAATTTCCCAAGGCCGTGAGAGAAACCAAGAGGTAACCACAAAACCGCTTGTAAAGTTGGGATCTAGCCCTTCCAACTTCAAAGAGGGATCTCTCTATTAGATTTAGATTTGTTGTTTTGAGATATTAGGATAGTTATTGAGTTTTGAGTTTGGTTTTTCCAAATATTTGGTTGAAATTGCAAGGACATTCCAATGGGAAATGAAGTCATAAGTCTTAGGGTGATCAAATACAAGAATGAAAAAACACATGTAACAGGGCAAGGTAGGCAAGCTTTTGGATATTTCAAGAATTTGTGGTGTGAATGGGATGAAAAGATTTGGATTCATTTAAATATATAACATCCTAGGATGAATTCTATACTTAATATCGGAGTGAATATCAAGATGCTTCTACCAAATATCCTAGAAAAATTGTTTACAAAAATAGTACAAGAATATAGGAAAATTAAACTATTGAAGCTCTTGGGCATTGATATCGAGGATTCTTGTGATGACTTGGACTAAAAAAGCTGCTTCTTTGATGCTAAAGATGAATACCTGTTTACTCAAGAAGTTGACATAATTTATCCCATATGTCTTCATCTGGGGTGGAGAACTTGATTAACTTTCTATAGGTTTCATCCACCTCGGTATATTTCTAGAAAATGAGCTTGACTATAAGCAAATGTTTTATTTCATGTTTGATAAGTAATTCAAACTTCAAACCTCCCATGAAAGCTATCCCTATAATGGTTCCCTTTATGGTGGAAAATTTGGATTTATCTCTTTCTATGGAATATAACTTTTGTTGATAATCCTCTAGCTGAACTAATTTATCTCCCATTCCCTTTCAACCTAGAAGCCCCTTTTGATGTAGTATATTGAACTTTCTATGGAATTTTTGAATTCTAGCCTCCAATTTATGACATTTATTCTCTAACTATAGCATTCAATTCATTTTTGTAAAAACTCAAGATTCTTACCTCAAGAATTGTCTCAGTTATGTTTGTAATCTCATATTATTGTAGTTCTTCTTTTGTCTTTGAATTCAAAATTCTTATTAAGGAAATCTCTTCACCTGGTTTCTGAGCCAAACTTTCCTTTATATCTTCTATGACCTCTTTTGATTTCTGTAAAATTTCTCCTGTTCAAAAATAATTTCAATGGAAGGCCAAATTTCAATCATAGCTTCATTAATCTCTACTTGGATGTTTTCCTTTGCTTTTGCAATTGTCTATGCCATGGTAGATTCATTCTCTAAAAGTTCAATTCTCTGATTTAATCTATGAGTTTTTTGAAGCTATGACAAATACACATTATCAATTTTTAATTTTTTCTCTTGCAGATTATTAAGCTGAGATTTCAGCTTTTCAATCTCCTGCCCTCTGATAGAAAAGTCTTCCATAACTCTGGTTAATTCTCCCGATGTGTCTGTAGACTGTCTCTCTGTTGTAGTAGATCTTGAAGTGGAAGCCCCTGCTGTTGATGTACCTATAAATGGAACTACAATGAGAGGAATGACTACTAATTTAGTTGATTGTTCTTTCTCCTTTAGCAATTTTTCTTTTTCAGTCTCTATTTCTTTAATCTATCCATTTTGTTCAATGATAATTTTGAACATATCTTCGTTTTCCTTTTCTAGTTTACCAAATTTCATTTTTTGTGGATCTTCAGTAGATGGATGTTTGAGCTGCTTCTTTAGGGCTTCAGTGTCAACGTTTTTCCTCTTAATGATCTCCTCAATAACTTTTACCTTACTGGGATCAGATCCTAGTTTAATCACAAAATCCTCTAAGGACTTTATCTTAGTGTCTTTAGCTAAATAAGATATTTTTTCTAATTTTAATTGAGACTAAATATTTTTGATTGAAGCCTGAAGTCTAGATGCTGCTATTACTGAGATTGTTATGGTAGAATACAACATTTCAAATATTTGCTTGTGTAAATCCATGTGATCAACAAGATGGATTTGGTCAATGTTAAAAGAAAAGATAGACTTTTTGTAGTGCTCTACAGTTTTGGGAAAATGAACTTCAACTTCAAGGAAATCTATCTACATTCTTCCTTTCTCAGTATCAAAATTAGAGAGAAGTCTATGCTATGATGAAGTTGTTTGCTTCTAGAACCGAGAATAGGCTGTTGCTTTCAAAATTTCTTTCTTGTTTTTTATTTCCTTATACCTTGCAAATATATTTCGTTCAGTTTGATCATGAACCATTTCTCCTGATTGAGATGTTTCCAGTGGTTCTTGATAAGTTGAAGATTATGGTGACCCTATGAAAAGGTCTTCATTTCAAGGGAAAGTAGAAGTATAAGGACCTATCAAGACTATTGTAGATTGTACATTTTCTTCCTGCAAAGACTCTTCTACTGGATTTGTTTTCTGCCTCTTTTTGTATATTTGGAATTCTTTCCCCTGAATTTATGAAACTAAAGGGGAACATCCTCCCTTGGTCTTTTATACTGCTTTTCCCGTGGCACTAGAGTATGTGATGTTATAGTAGAAAGTACCCGTTCTTCTGCCTCCTGCAATGTATTTTCTTACCAATGATCTTGATTCATATATTGCTCAATTTTAGGTCTGGGAGTAAGAGTGTATGGAGTAGTTTTCTGCTCTACTCTCAACTTGAATATTATTCCTAAAGGATCATATGACCAAGTGAAACTGAGTTTAAATTTTATTTGTTTGAGGAGAAGATCTGCTTCTTTTGCTGCTTTCCTAGAATTACAAATGAAAGGCCCAACCTATGTTTTGATTTTGAACTGAGATTTCTTTTTGGATGTCACAAAGTGCAGCTCATCCATATTTATCATTTTCGTAATATACTCTAATGCAAAAATTATTGTAGGAACAAATTTAGGTAATCTATATGGAGGCAATTCACATCTAGACACTCTAATCTCAGTGTAATTTTTATACGGATAGCAATTACCTGTCTTTGTTTGTTCACTAAGATGTAGAAATCTCTTAATCTCAGGTCCAATCCTAGGTGCAACATCACTATTAAGTAGGTAAGAAACTCTGTACAAAAATCGGTCCACATAATCACTGGATGTGAATTCATTTGTATGCTTCCTTACCAAGGAAGTCCAAAATATCACCGACTATGCATTTCCTTGTTCATCCAATTTCTTTAGTGGAAATTGAAATCTATCTGCTTGATGGAATAAGAACAAGTAAACTAAAACTGAAGCATGCTTGAATAATCCTTATATAGAAAACATGAGGAATTGTTCATGGGTGACCTCTGCTAAGAATTCACTGTAATGAAAAATGATTGAAGGCTTTTCTCCTATTGAGAATACTGATAGAAAACATAAAATGGCTTCATTAACCCATTGATCAGTTTGATAGCCCTATAAACAAGAAACTATAGAAATGACTTGTTTTTTCATTTCAGGAAACATTGAGGATGGATAAGGAGGGTTTGTTTTTGGCAATTAGACATTCTCAGGTAGAAATTCCTAAGAAATTTTGGCTCTATGGGGAATAATGAGGTTTTTGTAGAGTTCCATAAGGGAATCTACTAAAAAGGGTTTCAGAGAGGCTGAATTTTGGATTTGAAGCATCTGACATATAGAGTCAGGGGTAATTGTGAACATGATTTCATTGTTCTAGGCTACAATTTCTCTTTGAATAGGTATGTACTTGAAATAGCACCATGAGACAAATTCTCGAAAATGATGGTTTGCGGAAAAATGAATTGAGGTAGGAAGGAGTCCCACAAACTCAATTCGTCATTGAGATCAACATATTTTTGTTTTAACCAATTGTGGAGTTCGTAGAGATCGAACTCACAATTGGTTGCAAATATTTTATACTGTTGATCCACTAAGGTTGGTGGTCTAGGTCAATTATAGGGGGAAATATAGGGTTTTCCATTGTGGCTTTTGGTTTACCTTTTGAAGACATGTTGAAAATAAATGAAATGGAAAAATGTAATTCCCTGGGAGTTAGTTGGATGAAATTTTTTTGGCATGATAACTGGTTACAGTAGCATGTTTAGTTGTTCAGCATCGTGGAACAGTAGAGGAAAGGAAAACTGAATAGG
Source organism: Pinus taeda (assembly GCA_000404065.3). Classification (NCBI taxonomy): domain Eukaryota; kingdom Viridiplantae; phylum Streptophyta; class Pinopsida; order Pinales; family Pinaceae; genus Pinus; species Pinus taeda. The sequence continues at coordinate 77,089 of APFE030630819.1, read as the reverse complement.
GTTTTGCTTTATTTTATAAGCGAGATCATTTACCATTGAGAGTTATCTTTTTAACGAAGTGGGTTAATTAAGTTGGAAATTATTATATGTTGAATGGTTGCTTGACAATTAAATGATAGGTAAAGGGATGTGACAACAACAGGAGTGAAGTTTGAAGGGATGTGACACTTGGTGGGTGCAGACTGGAGTGGACGGAGCGGGGTTGATAGTTTTTATTAGGCGGGAGGGAGGAAGGTGGATTTCAGAGGGTGTGTGTGTGTTGTAAGTGGTTTAGGTGGAGGGGGGTCTGAAATGGATGGAGGGGGCGGATTGATAGAATCCGCTTTTCAGACCCCCCCCCTCCCCTTGATTAAATGTAGAAGGGGAAAAGGGGGTCTGAAATAATCGGGAGCCATTGATTTGAGTGGGAGGGATCGCGACTCTTGATTATAGTGTGGTGGTTATTACATACGACAAAACAGTCATGTCAAAATAACTTTATTAACAACTAAGGTAATCATGATTAAACTTTGAGATTTAACTAATTAAACTCAAATTTAAAATCTAATGCGACATTTGAACTAACATTGCATATTTCAATTTTTTTAAGGGTTTTTCATCATTTTTATTTTTTTATTTTTGAATATATATATATATATATATATATCTATACCATTTTTCATTTTGTTTTTTTTGGAAATAATTTGTAGAATGAATCATTATTTACAACATCTCATGACATGAAAATCAACAAATAATTATAAATTGATCCTATAAACTATAGGACCCTAATAATGGTTCCAATGGGGATGTCATCCTCCCTATGAAGTGTCAAGAATGTTGTAGATCAATAGTCTTTGTCCATTGGGTATCCTGTTCTTATTCTGTAACTGAATTGACTAACTGTTGTTATTATAAATATTGGTAGCAACTCACTAGAAGCTTAAGGACTTTTCTTCGGGCTTCAATTCCTAATGTCAACCACCCTCTCTCTTGCAGTAAAATGATAAAATGATATTTAAAATGACTTGAATGAAAAACTTATCTATTCTTGAGGAAAAAAATACTTGAGTAGTCTTCCATTGATAGGTCCTCCTTACCGTCCTTTTCTAGTCAAGTCTTTCAGCAAGAATGCGTTGTTACCTCAGAAAGCTTTAATTTTATAGGGTCCTTTCAATAGATTGTCAAATTTTCCATGCTTACCTTTCTCTTCATAGATCATCTAGTTTGAAGTCATCTTCTTTGGCCTTTTTGTCATGTATCTTCTTGATTTTGTCTCGAATTATCTGAGTTTTGTTATAGACCTCCTCCCTAGTTTGTTGCAATTGTATCATTTGATTTATCCTTATCTGTACATCATTTGGCTCCACTTGTGATTTCTGCAATAATTTTAGCACAGTGATTCCCAGGGAAGTAGGGAAAACTACATCTACTCCATAGACTAATTGTAAATGAGATATTTCAATAGACTCCTTAGTGCTAATTCTGTCAGCCCACAAATCATTAACTAACTTATTGTGCCATGATTTTTTATTTTCTTGCAACAATTTCTTTATAATATTGGCTAAACTCTTATTAGAGGACTCAACTAACCCATTTCTTTATGGATAATAAGCAGTAGAGTGTCCTAAATATGTGATACTTGTGGAAAAATTCAATCATTCTGTTTTATTTGAAAACAACAACATTGTCAGTAATGATTTTATGTGGACATCCAAATCTGGAAAGAATATTACCTTCTAAAACATGAATGATTACAATGTCTATAGCCTGTTTGGTTGGAATGGTCTCAATCCACTTAGTGAAGTAGTCAGTGGTTGTCAAAATCCATTTATGTTGAGATGAAGAGCTGGGATGGATTTATCTAATAAAATCTAGACCCCACTGTCGAAAAGTAACCTCAACTAAAATGGGCTTTAAAGGTAAGGGAAAAAGTTTTCTCTTACCTTCAAAGATTTAGCATTGATGGAATGTTGAAACTCTCTTATGAACATCTGCAAACAAGGTAGGCTAGTAAAAACCAACCCTTAGGATTTTGTTGGTTGTGGTCTTCCAATATAAATTTCCTCCACATTCCCCTTGATGAAATTCTTCCATGATCTTGTCTGCTTCATCCTTCAATAAAAAATTCAACAAAATACCCCCAACATCCTTCTAATACACAATCTGATCTAAAATGCAGAACTTCATAGCCTTTAACTTGAGAAATATAGATTTTGTCTTTGTTAAACTAGGAGGAGATTGTAAATTTTGTAAAACAAAGATAATATTTTCATACCAAGAAGAGGTAGAAAATGCTTCTGATACCTGTGGAGTCGCCAACTCTTCCTGTTCATCAAGTGCGAATATAAAATTTATTTCTAGTGCATCGAAATTTGACTCAGCCATTAGCTTAGTCAATCCTTGACCTTTGATGAGCTTAATATGTCTTATATCAATGGAATATTCTAAAATTACTGTAACCCATTTGCCTCTTTTCCCATCTGGATTAGTGCAAGTGAGGATATCTTTCACTACAACACTTGGAACAAATGCAATTATATGGGAATGTAGAATGTACACTCTAAAGTCTTTCAGTGCCTTTACTAAAGAAAAGGCTTGTTTTTCCATGATATTGTACTTTAAGGAGGCATCTATTAAAGCTCTATTGAATAAAGCTATAGGTTGTTCATGTTCCTCACTATTTTTCTGCAACAAAACGCTGCAATGGTGTGTTTAGATGCAAAAGAGAAAATCATGAAATCTTTAGTAAAATCAGGGCTAATTAAAACACGAGCAGTTGTCAAAGATAACTTTACTTCACTAAAAGATTTTTTAGCCTCACTATTCCATTTTATCTCATTGTCTTTCTTCAACATGTTTGTGATTTCTCTCAAGATCTCAGCCATGTTTGGAATAAACCTTCTCAGGAAATTGATCCTACAGATGAAAGACTGAATTTCTTTCTTGTTCATGGGAGGATCAATCTTCATTATGGCTTCAGCTCTGTTGGGGTCTAATATGATACCTTCTTTTGAAATTATGTCACCAAGTAGCTTTGCTTCCTCTAAAACCAAAAGTTTGGGGTTCAAGGAAATACCATATTTCTTGCATTTTTCAACAACCTTCCTCAAGTGTAGCAGGTGATCTTCATATTTTTTGGAAAATACAATAGTGGCATCTAGGTAAATTATAATGAACCTTTTGTTCTCATCAATGAATGAAATATCTATTTCTCTCTGGAAAGTGGCCCCTGCATTCATAAGGCCAAAATGATTTTTTACATACATAAAGGTCCCCCAAGGTGTAGTGAAAGCTGTTTTATGTTGATAATTAGGATATACCAGAATTTGGTTATATCCTGAGAAACCATCCAGCAAAGAAATTCTACTGGAACCAACTACTTTCTGTAAGATATGATCCATTTTAGGTAGAGGGTAGTTTTCCTTGAGAGAAACTTTGTTCAGATTCCTGAAATCCACACAGAGCATTATTTCTCGTGTCTTTTTTCTTGTTGGCACTAGATTAGACACCCATTTTTAAAATCTTAAGGATATAATGATTTTCACATCAAAGAGTTTTTTAACTTCCTTTTCTATCAAAGGTAATAGAATTGGACTTACACTCCTTAATTTCTTCTTGAAGGGTTTTTGGTATTCTCTAATGGGAATGGTATGTTGTATGATACTTGTATCACATGCTTTTAGATCTTCATAGCTCCAAGCAAACACATAAGAAAATTAGTTTAATAGATCAATGTACTTATGTTTTTCTTTGGGAGGCAAGGACTTGGAAATATTTACAATATTAGGACTTTCCTCAGTACCTATATTACAATCCTCAACCTTAGCTCCTACAGGTTCTATTTTTGGCTACATCGTTAAAATCAAACAACTCTTCTAATGGAACCAATACTCTTGGTAACACATTGTCTTTTAATTGTAGTACCTCCAGTTCCTTGGGATTATCATCAGTCTCATTTAACAATATTTCATTTATATTCTCATTTACATCATTATCTTCATCAATACGTACACTCTCAAACTCTTCTTTTAATTGTAAATTTTTTTCTACCTGCTTATCACTACCAAAAACCTACCAATATCTCACATTATCTGGGACAAATCCTCGTGTTTCAATTTAACCTCATATTTTGGGATGGAATGGAATCTTAAAAGTATTGACTGAAGTAGCCAAAGCATAATCTAATGTATTTTTTCCTTTAGGAATAAGAGACAATTGATATTTAGGAAAACATTACAGAAAATCCAAGACTGCATTTCTGTAGGACCTTAGTCTAGGGTGTTTAGATGAGTACTCACCTTTAATTTGGTTAATCATGAGTTCATAATCCCCATGTACATAAATCCTTTTAGATCATAAACCTTCAAAAGTTTCAGACCTAAAATCAGTGCATCATATTCAACTATATTATTTGTACATTTGAAATTAAGCTTGTAAGAATGTTCCTTTCTAAACATGTTTGTGAGTTTGAGATCCAAACAACTACCCCTGCTCCTTCCTTGCTCATGGCCCCATCAAAATCCATGTTCCAAAGGGCTTCACCCTCTTCATCTTATTTCCCGACATCTAATTTTATCTCCGCTGTCTTGCTCAATTCAATTTCCAAGTGTGACACTTCCTCCTCTACACATTCGTCATTATAAAAAATAAAGGAGTCCATATCTGAATGCATAAAATACATGGGGTAAATATTTGGTTTGTCTTGGATGATAACCATATATTTCATTAATGTTTCCTTGTATAACCTTCTCTGCTGACCAAAAACAGGAATGGTAGCATAGGCCATGTCCATCTGCAAAGTACCCTATAACTTTGCTCGCCATGATCTTGATAGGAACATTCCATACTTGGGAGGTATGCCTACTACTACAATACCCATTAACACACTCTTTGCTAGTATTTGGGCCTTATTAACACATAAACTTTGATGATACCTAAGAATATTACTTTTCTCGAATCAAAAGAATATAAATATTTGTAGGGCCTTGTTATGTCTAATCCTAGATTTCCCATAATGGCTCTAGGCATAAGATTGTGCAAAGCACCAAAATCAAGCATAACATTGTGTATAATATTGTCATGAATGTTCAAACTGATATAGAAACGTGGCACACTACCATCTTGAGACTTCCCTTCAACTTTAGGTCCAAACAATAACTCAAGTTGGTCATCAATTAAGTTGACTATGTCTATCCCTTCCCCTATTTTCAGAGCCTTCATGACTTGAGATCTATATGCATTTTTGTTAATCAATTCTGTCAGAGAAATATAATTTTTTACCTTGCAAATTCATTTTCAATATTGAAAGATGTATGAGGTTTATCTATTTCTTTGATATTTACATATTCTATTTTAGAAGTCTCCTTTTGAGAATCATCCTTTGGTTGAATGGTAGAAGGGGTGTCACTCTGAATCTTCTTGGGAGAAGTTCCAGCAGCCTTCTTACTCCTCAAATTGTACTGCTTGTGAACCTCCATGATAGCATTTTCATATTATTATTTATAATCATCTAACTCTGAAGGGATGACTTTTGGTTGTGATAGCAAGAACATATCTTGCTCCTCCTTAGTGAAGAAAATTTGGTCAATTTCACTTTTCCCAAATAAGTTTATTTTATTTTCTTCAGGATCCTCTAGTAACTTAGCTTCCTTATCTGCATAATTCTCTTGGAATGGAGGTCTAATATGCTGCTGATAAGTTAGGCCTCTTTGTTCTCTCTGTTTAATTTGGGGTGGATTTCTCCTAAAACTAGGATTTCTAATTGGAGGGCCATCTTGATATTCCCTTGGAGGAGCCCTATTAGTTAAACTTATCCTTTCCATCATTCTCTCCATGGTTTTAACTAAGGTATTCAACTTGGCATTTGATGAAGAAGAAAAATGTTCTTCTTTAATAGTGTCTCTCCTCTCAGCCTTTAACCTAGCTCTCTTTGCCAACAAATTTGCTTCCACACTGACTACATTCCTCTACATTTCCTCAAGGGTAGCAAGATATCTCTCCCTCAATTAGTAAGACATGCTTGGATCAAAACCATATGGAAACTTGATCAAATATAGTCCTGGTGGGGGTTGTATTGCAGCTAGGATAGAATTATAAATGTTATTGAATCTAGTGGAATAGTCTTGGACTGTTTCACCAGGGGCTCTCTTTATGCTCTCATATTCAGCCAAGCTTTGGAGAGGATTCTTCTTTACTTCCCATGTTGTGAGGAAAGTTTGGTGAAATTGTGTGAGATATGGGATAGAGGCAACTTGAAATTTATTAAACCATTTCTTAACTTATCTAGTTAGACTTTGGGAAAATAGTCTCATCTTCACATCATCTTAATCAATTTCTTGCAAATATAAATAATCATTCATCCTGTCTATATGTTGTTGAGCAGTGATTGGCCCTATGCCATAAAAATAAGGTATTCAACTCTGATAATCTTGTGGCATGGCATTAAGTTTTCCAGGTAAGACGAAGGGGGCACAATAAGCTGCCATGATAGGTAAATGGAAATGGGAAGAATATGAAACTAAAATAGATGTGGATATGGGGGGTATTAAAGGGGGTGGGATTATACTTTGTTGTGTTGGGGTAGTGATGGTAGGGATAGTAGATAAAATGGGTACAAGGGTAATGGGGGGAATTATTAGAGGGGCAATTGTAATAGGGGGAATCACCAGTGGGGTTGGTGATGAGGCAGAAGAAGAAAAATATGAAGATTTAGATGATTGATGAATAACAATTTTCTGCACAAACTGGTCTAATTCGGTCACCAAAACTTCAAGCTTATTAAACTATTTTATGACATATTCATTAGAGTTTGGATTAATAGGTTGATGCTTTGAGATATAAGGTTTCAAAATATTTTCATCAAAAACTACCTCAAGTACAAAGATGTCTGAGTTGGTATGCAAAAGGCTACGCTCGAAAGGTAAATCAAATCCAATATCCTCTATAGTTACAAAACTTTCACGGGGAGAATTAACTCTGGGCAGTGGATTATTACTTGCTTGGCTCTTAGTAAAACTCTTCTTTCTGATAAGTTTTTTTTCAGGATTATCTATAATTTCTGGTGGTTTAGGATCTCGATGAGCTCTAGTGTATATCTTTCTAGGAGCCATATCTACAATATATTATTTACAGATATAAATATGTACAAAGTTTAGGTGGAAGAAAACCTTAATAACATCTATTTCACAACCACACACTTGAAATAGATTTAAGCTTTGAAATAATTTTTTACCAGGGAAAAATTCAATTTATATCATATTTTTGCGAAGTCCCCACTATGGTCGCTAGAATGTTATCACTTCGTAATTTCCGAAGGCTGTGAGAGAAACCCATAGGTAACCACAAAACCACTTGCAAATATGGGATCTAGCCCTTCCAGCTTTAGACAGGGATATCTCTATTGGATTTAGATTTGTTGTTTTGAGATATTAGGCTAGTTATTGTGTTCTAAGTTTGGTTTTTTCAAATATTTGGTTGAAACTGCAAGGACAATCCATTGGGCACTGGAGTCATAAGTCTTAGGGTGATCAAATACAAGAATGACAGAACACATGTAACAGGGCAAGGTAGGCAAGATTTTTGATCTTTTGAACATTTGTGGGGTTAATGGGATGAAAAGATTTAGATTCAATTAAATATAAAGCATGCTAGGATGAATTCTATACTTAATATCAAAGCGAGAACATGAATATTGTTTATAAGCCAGAGTAGAGTGTATTCAAACAAATTCATCCCTTAATCTTCTTTAAACAAAAGAGAAAAAAAACATATGGAAAACTAGGAAAGTAACAATTTTACATGAGAGGAAACTTCACAAATTTCTTGACACAAGAATCTTGGAACAAACTTTCTGTATTAATGGAATTGATCACTTCATTACATGCACAATTTTTACATCAAGGATATGCTTTCTTCATACAAGTTCCAACCCTTTTTACTTTGATATATGAAGTATTTATACAATTTCATTAAAATATATTGATTGTGAATATCAATATGTTTCTACAAAATATCCTAAAAAAAATGTTTACAAAAATAGTACTAGAATATAGGAAAATTAAACTGTTGAAGCTCTCTGGAATTTATTTCGAGTATTCTGAACTTGGACTGAAAAGGTTGTTCTTTGCTGCTAAACATGAATACATGTTTACTCAAGAAGTTGACATAATTTATCCCATCTGTCTTCATATGGGGTGGAGAACTTGATTAAATTTCTATAGGTTTCATCCACCTCAGTATATTTCTGGAAAGTGGGTTTGACTATAAACAAATGCTTTATTTCATGTTGATAAGTAAGTCGAACTTCAAACATTCCATGAAATATTTCCCTGTAATGGTTCCCTTTATGGTGTAAAATTTGGATTTATCTCTTGCTATGGAATATAAATTTTGTTGATAATCCTCTAGCTGAACTAATTTATCTCCCATTCCCTTTAAACCTGGAAGCCCCTTTTGATGCATTATATTGAACTTTCTGTGGAATTTTTGAATGCTAGCCTCCAAGTTATGACATTTATTCTCTAACTATAGCATTAAATTCATTTTTGTAAGAACTCTTCTTACCTCAAGAATTCTCTCAGTTCTGTCTACAATCTCATGCTCTTCCAATTCTTCTATTGTCTTTGAATTTAGAATTCTTATTAAGGCAGTAGCTTCACCTAGTTTCTAACCCAAACTTTCCTTTATATCTTCTATGACCTCTTTTGGTTTCTGCACCAATTCCTCCCATTTGAAAATAATTTCAATGGAAAGCCAAATTTCAATCATAGGTTCATTAATCTCTACCTAGATGTTTTCCTCTGCTTGTGCAATTGTCTGTGCCATGGCAAATTCATTCTCTAAAAGTTCAATTCTCTGAGTTAATTTGTGAGTTTTTGAAGCTCTGAGAAATACACATTATCAAATTTTCATTTTTTATCTTGGAGATTATTAAGCTTAGCTTTCAGCTTTTCAATCTCCTTCCTTAGACAAGTCTTCCATAGCTCTGATTAATTCTCCTGATGTATTTGTAGATTGTGTCTCTAGTATAGTAGCTGTGAAGTAGAAGCCCTTGCTGTTGATGTACCTATAATTGAAACTTCTGTGAGAGGAATGACTACTAATTTAGTTGAATTTTCTTTCTTCTTTAGCAGTTTTTCTATTTCAGTCTCCATTTATTTAATCTATCCATTTTGTTCAATGATAATTTAGCACATATCTTCTTTTTCCTTTTCTAGTTGACCAACTTCCTTTGTTTGTGGATCTTTAGTAGATGGAAGTTTGAGTTTCTTCTTTAGGGCTGCAATGTCAATATTTTTTCTCTTAATGATCTCCTCAGTAAATTTTACATTACTGGGATCATATCTCGGTTTAATCACTAAATCCTCTAAAGACTTTATCATAGTGTCTTTAGCTAAAGAAGATATTTTTTTTCTAATTTTAATTGAGACCAAATATTGTTGATTGAAGCCTGAAGTCTAGATGTTGCCATTGTTGAGTTTGTTAGGGTAGAATACAACATTTCACCTGTTTGCTTGTGCAAATCCATCTGATCAATAGGATGGATTTGGTCAATGTTAAAAGAAAACATAGACTTTTTGTAGTCCTCTGCAGTTTTAGGAAAAGGAACTTCAGCATCAAGGAAAGCTATCTGCATTCTTCCTTTCTCAGTATCAAAAGCAGAGAGAAATGGGTGTTGTGATGAAGTTGTTTTCTTCTAGAACTGAGAATAGGTTGTTGCTTTCATAATTTCATTCTTCTTTTTGTTTTCCTTATACCTTGCAAATATATTTGGTTTAGCTTGATCATGGACCAATTCTCGTGATTGAGATGTTTCCAATGGTTCTTGAGAAGCTAAATATGATGGTGACCCTATGAAAATGTCTTCATTTTGAGGGAAAGTAGAAGTATACAGATCTGTTAAGACTATTGTAGACTGCACATTTTCTTCCTGCAAAGATTCTTCTACTGGATTGGTTTTCTGCCTCTTTTTGTATATTTGGAATTCTTTCCCTGAATTTCTGAAATTGAAGTGGAGACATCCTCCCTTGGTCTTTTATCCTACTTTGCCTGTGGCACTGGAGTCTGTGATGCCATAGTAGAAAGTACATGTTCTTCTACCTCATGCAATTTATTTTACTGCTATTGATCTTGATTCATATATTGCTCAATTTTATGTCTGGGAGTATGAGTGTAAGGAGTAGTTTTCAATTTTGAGATTATTCCTAAAGGATCATATGACTAAGTGAAACTGAGTTTAAATTTCATTTGTTTGAGGAGAAGATCTGCTTCTTTTTCTGTTGTCCTGGCATTACAAATGAAAGGCCTAACCTATGTTTTGATTTTAAATTGAGATTTCTTTTTGGCTATCACAAAGTGCAACTCATTCATATTTATCATTTTCCTAATATACCCTAATGTAAAAATTCTTATAGGAACAAATTTAGGCAATCTATATGGAGGCAATTCATATCCATACACTCTAATTTCAGTGTAATTTTCATACAGTTACCAATCAACTGCCTTTGTTTCTTCACTGAGATGTAGAATTATCTTAATCTCAGGTCCAATCCTAGTTTCAACATCACTGTTAAGTAGGCAAGAAACTTTGTACAAAAATTAGTCCACATAATGACTGATTGTGAATTCATTTGTATGCCTTCTTACCAAGGAATTCCAATTAATCATTGACTGCGCATTTCCCTGTTCATCTAATTTCTGTAGTGGAAATTTAAATATATCTACTTGATGGAATAAGAAAAAGTAAACTAAAAATGAAGCATGCTTGAAGACTCCTTCTGTAGAAAACTTGAGGAATTGTTCGTGGATGACCTCTGCTAAGAATTCACTGTAATGAAAAATTACTGAAGCTTTTTCCTATTAAGAATACTGATAGAAAACCTATAATGGCTTCATCAACCCATTGGTCAGTTTGATAGCCCAATAAACAAGAAACAATAGAAATGACTTCTTTTGTCTTTTCAAGAAACAATGAGGATGGATAAGGAGGGTTTGTTTTTGGCAATTGGACATTCTTAGGTAGAAATGTCTTAAAAAATTTGGCTTGGTGGGGAAAAGTTAGGTTTTTGTACAGTTTCATGAGGGAATCTACTGAAAAGGGTTTCTGAGAGGCTGAATTTTGGATATGAAGCATCTGACATATGGACTCAAGGGTAATTGTGAGTAGGGTGTCATTGTTGTGGGCTACAATTTCTCTTTGACAGGGTATGTGCATGAAATGGCACCATGAGACAAATTCTGAAAAATGATGGGTTTGCAAAAAAATGAATTGGGGTAGGAAGGAGTTTGACAAATTCAATTTGTCATTGAGATCAACATATTTTTGTTTTAACTAATTGTGGAGTTCGTCGAGATCAAAATCACAATTGGTTCTAGAGATTTTATACTATTTATCCACTAAGGGCTTGTGGTATAGGTCAATTACAGGGGGAAGCATATGGTTTTCCATTGTGGCTTTCAATTTACCTTTTGAAGACATGTTGAAAAAAAATGAAATGGAAAACTGTAATTACCTAGGATTTGGTCGGATGAAAACTGTTTGGCTTGATAATTGGTTGCAGTAGCAGGTTAAGTTGTTCAACATCATGGAATAGTAGAGGAAAGGAAAAACGAATAGGGTTTTGTTTTATTTTATGAGCGAGATCATTCACTGTTGATATTTATCCATTTAATAGAGCGGTTTAATTAATTTGGCAATGACTATATCTCGAATGATTGATTAACGGTTAAATGACAGTTAAAGGGATGTGACAACAACAAGAGTGGGGTTTGAATGGATGTGACACTTGGCGGGTGCAGATTGGAGTGGAGGGAGCGAGGTTGATATTTGTTATTAGGTGGGAAGGGGGAAGGCAGATTTTGGGGGGGGGGTGAGTTGTAAGTGGTTTAGGTAGAGGGGGGTCCGAAATTGATGAGGGGGTGGCACATTGCTAAACTGGGATTGATAGAATCTGCTTTTCAGACCCCACCGCCTTGATTAAATGTCAGAGGGGCAAAGGGGGTCCGAAATCATCGGGATTCTTGGATCTGGGTAGGATAGATCACGACACTTGATTATAGTGCAGTAGTTATTACATACGACAAAACAATTGTGTCAAAATAGCTTTATTAACAACTAAGCTAATCACGATTAAACTTTGCGATTAAAGTAATTAAACTCAATTTATTTAACATCTAATGCGGAATTTGATCTAGCATCGCATATTCAAAATTTTTAAGGGTTTTTCATTATATTTTATTTTTTTTATTTTTGAATATATATCTATTTTTCTTTTAAATACTCTTTTTCATTTTGCTTTTCTTTTCTTCTTTTTCTTTTATATATATTTTTTTCTTTTTGGAAATAATTTGTAGAATGAACCATTATTTACAACATCTCATGACATGAAAATCAATAGATAATCATCAATTGATCCTATAAACTATAAGACCCTAACACCACCTTTCACTGTGAGGGTCCCACCTCAGACTTCCATTCAATCTAGCTTGTGATAGATTCTAGCCTCAAACTCTACATAGAAATAACCCCAAAGGGCCCCACATTGGATATACCTTATTTAGTGTAATAAACACCCACACTAATTATGACTCGCCCATTCAGAATTGAGCCTGTGGCAACATAACGCTCATCGTTCCTTCAGAATGCTCAAACTCCCAGACTTGTCTAGACTTGCCTATGTCCTACGCGAATAAAATGTGATTTCAGCCTTAGTAACTCAAATTAATTTAATGAGTTTTCCTCACTCTCTTAGGGTTTAAGCCAAGATTCTATCGAGAGCCTAGTTGCCTCCAAGATATACACAACCACCAGAATTCACATCGATACATCAAAACAATGAACTTCAAGTGTTGACCATACATAAAACACACCCATGACGATGTGGACCTGCCTTCCACACAGGCATCATGTTCAAGCCAAATTCATGGCTATAAGTTTTGACTATAGTAACACTGGACCTATCTAACACAAGTCCTGAACAATTCCATCATGCCTCTCGAGATACCCATGCAAAAATGCAATATTTCATTAATTTCTCCAAGATTAAGGAACACATCAACCAATTACACACACAATAAGGATCCATCTTAACTTAGAAATAAGGTACAAATAGTCCTTTAACAACAAAATGATGTAATTCTCAACCACAAATATCCTTCTGTGACGAAACACTCAACTATGGAATTTCACGCACCAGCATGGTGGTTCAACGAGGTTCTTAAACAATCATAAAAAATCATGCAATTAACCAAGAGTATATCAATAGTTATAGGGATATATAAGTCCCTCATACAATGAGTACAACTATGCAACTCATCCCATTGCAGACACATGCAAGAATACTCATTCCTTCATTGACAATGTTGAAACACTCTTTATTATACGACAACAACATTTTTCATTCAAGTGCAACCTACATACCCAAAGGTATAAGTAAGCAACTTATCTTATCAGTTAAATGAATGGAAACTAACAGAGGGACTTCAACTTTCCCCCCAACCATAGGCCAAATACACTGTTGTTATTTATTGTAGTTAACCACCACAAAGATAGATTCAAAGTTTGAGGATTGAAGTGCTTAAGAAAAATTCAAACTAGTCATTCACAATACATGGGAATCCAGAGACATAGTGCCTCCACATGTAATCTGATAAGAGTTCAGAGAAAAAAGTGTCTCCACCCTAATAACCACTTTAGAGAATTTAGAGCACACAATGCCTCCACTTGCAATGCGACATGCGACAAGAGTCCAGAGCACATAGTGTCTCCACCCAACTGTCATTTATAGGAATCCATACCTCACAGTGTCTCCACTCGATTCACGCTACAGGAATATAGAGACCATAGTGCCACCACCTACATTTTGACAGAAATCTAGAAAACACCATGCCTTCACCTTATAGCTTTCATACGAATCCAAGGTCCACATTCAGTGTCTCCACCTATGAACACACCAAGAGAAGTTCCATTAAGAATAATGGGGAAATCAAGAGAAAAACCTTTGATGTCATAATGGCTTTATTTATGGCTTTGAACTACACATTTGTTGGTTGCCAATAATAAGGAATTACATTGCATTTGGTGCACGAATTCATAGTTCCTCTGTCAACTTATGCATCCAGGGTATACTACCTATAACTAAGTACTTTAATGTCAACAAGAATAATTAACCTATCCTCAAACCCTTTGAGCTTTTGGAATTTTTTGTGTATGATTAAGGTCTTCATATTTTGTGACTACAACTTCTCAACATTCCAAGTTCTTCACAAAAATATTCATCTTAATTTCCCACATTGCATAATTTGTACCATTTAGTATAGGACCCTGTGTGTTTGTTTTCTGATGGAAGCCATGACCAAGTTTTGTAACAACTCCCCCTTAATGTGGATTGGGGGGTGTTGAAAATTTAGCGAGCAATATCTTCTAGTTTATGCCTTAGCCAATGAAGACCTCGAGTTGTCCTCATGAGTTGCATTTTAGTTCAGATGAGTTATTTCCAATTTATAGGAATAATCATCGAACAACATGCATATAGTTGGATCTTTAATTAAGAGGAAGTCTTCATCAGTTTGACTACAAGATTGGGTGGAAGTTACATGTTTTGTTAGAACGAGTTAGTCTTTAGTCTTGATTGAACAAAGGATGTGTTAAGAAATTCAATGTTGATTGGAGAGAGAACTAGTTCGACTCAGTTAACTTGTCAATCACAACTCAATTTCTAAATTTGTAATTGCCTAATTTAGCATGGATTGAATCTATAAAGAGGAGGACGAATACACAAGGAATTATGAATTTTTCTATGCACAAAGGATTGTGACAAGACAAAGCTCACAGGTTATGAGAGAGCATTATTTTTGGAGAGTGTAGAGAGCTTGTGTCCTAAGTAATAGGAGATCACAAGTGTGCTAGGATTTGGGAGTTGGGATTAAGGGTTGGCAGGGCATGTCTACGCTAGATCAGTAGGAGAACAACTTTGTTCTCAAGATACAAATTTCTTTGTATTTTATCTATTTTTTCAATCAATAAATACGACATCAAGGAGAGGGTTTTCCCAGTTAGGTTTCCCAAGAAAAAGTATTGTTTTCAATTATGTGACAATGTTTTTACCTCTGCATTTTATTTTGCTACTTATCTATTGTCAAGAAATTATGTGTCTTGGTGAAAGAACATTTATTTTTAGATTGTTCATCATAGTTGTTGCAGGATTTCATAGAAATTCAACATGGTATCAGAGTAGAGATCAACATAAATACTAGCACCAAATTGACCAGTCGGTGAAATGCGTAGATGAAATAGAAGACTTACTCTAGAGTTTTAAAGAGGAATATCAATGATATTTTTCAAGGCTGACAAATTATTTTTTACAGGAATTTTTTTTTGGGAGCAAAAGTAAGAAAAAAAAATGTACAATAAAAGTGGCCATTTAAAATAATAATAATAATAATAATAAAGGTGGGTCATGGTGGTTGGAAACTAGGTAGCCAACTACCGATAGAGCCAACAATTGCCAACATGCTAGCCTCTACCAACTGACTGGCTGGTACAATCGCAGTTGTAGCACCATCACACAATGTGGGGGACTTTGCAGGGGTCGGTGGATGATAACCATAGGGGAGGTTAGGGTAGTGGTAGAAACCAACAGTTGATAGTTTAACAGATAAGCATAGAACCACGTGTAGAAGAATCAGGTCTCAGAGGCCCGAGGTCATAGAGACTGAGTAGCATAGAGACAAGGCCCCTGTGAGGCAGTTGGTCGGCCACACAAAAAACAAATTTAACAGTAAGAGGAAATATAAATGATCTAGGTGGATATTGGTGGCCATCCACATATTCCACTTGGACCCCCACCATTGTTTCTTTCAGTTTGCTTAATTGTAGCACAATTAACTATTTTTTGTAGTTTTTCGAGTCTTGAACTTTAGGAGTTGCTTTTATGCCATAAACAACATTTTTTTGGAAAATAGGTGAACCCAAAGAATACAAAAAGGTTTTGCAATCAAAAGTTGTAGTCCTCAGATAAATATTTCTAACAAGGTATCATATCCATCAAACATAGATCATATACCAAAGTTACGACCCTGGTAAGTTGATGTAGCAATTTACCCCAACGGGGCCCACAAACTTTTGGCTTTTCATCTCCTAGGGTTAGGTTTTTGGATGTTTAAGGTTTTCCATTGTTTCTCAATAATAAATAGACCTTTGAGCCTCATTGTAACACATTTCATAAGGCATTTAGCCACCACATCTCTTCTTAGAGATAAGATACCATTCTGCATGTAAACAATTTTCAGTACTTTGTTATTAATGAATTGAAGTTCTATTTTCATCATATCTATGTGTTTATGTTGATATCTATATTTTATTTCTTTCCTTCATAAGTCTAGATCAATACTATTAGAGTGCCATCTTCTCTTTCTCTATTTCTCTGTGCATGTGCCCAACGAGGTCGAGGTATAAGGAGTTAGGGCTCGAATTGGTTAAACCGTTGCAAGACTAGCCTTGCCGACCTTGACGACCTTGCCGACCCTAATGGCCTTCCACGACAAAAGAAAATAAAGAAAAGGGAGTAGGATATCCTTTCAAAATATTTCTTGAAGAAGCCCTCGAGTGACAAAGGAACATAATGATGGACAATTTTGCCCATATCCTTCAGTGAATTCCCACCGACAATGCATCTTCATCCAACAGTCACTTCAGAGGCATTGTCTTGTTCAAGGTACAAGTAAAATTCGATATCCTTATATTTGAAGGTCAAATAGATGCAAATTTTGTAGATAAATGGTTGAATCTATTGGAAAGTTACTTTTTGGTCCATAGTTTCTCCGATAGGAAGAATATACTTTTGCACTATTTAAGGCTATTCCCTGTGTTAAGAACTAGTGGTAAACTTACTGTGAGAAAAGGGTTGAGGAAGCCTCTCTATTTATATCCACCCCCTCTCGGAAATCTTTATGAGACGCAGTCAAGGAAAAATATTACCCCATGGGGAGCTATGAGGACAAGTACATACAGTGGACCACATTATGAGAAAAAAGGGACCAAGATGTGCATGAGCTCACAAATATTTTTCATACTCTAAGCACAAATTTGGGTATTAAAGACTCTAAGCGACATCTGGTGCTCAATTACCATGGGTGTTTACACAAATAGAGTTCTTGGACATATCCTTGCTTGGTGAAACATACTGATATGCTACAAAGATTGAATAAAAAATTAAACAAAAGAAGCGCGAATTTGGATCTGCAAATTAGGAAAAGGGCAAGAGTGCCTCAAAATTGCAGAGCAAAGGACAAAGCCAAGGTGGGGTGACCTAGGACAACTTGCCGAAGCTGTAAGCAAAGAAAAACACCATGAAGACAAAGAAGAACATATGAAAGTGGTGTGAGTTCCATAAAAGGCCCACTCACAAAACAAGTGAGTGTCGAGCCAAGTAGTCACTGGTGGTCAAACTGAAGGCTTCAAAGTCAGATGCATGTTCCAAATATAAGTCATAACTCGACAAGGGGAATGAAAAAGGGAAGCAAATTATTGATGCAGAGCCCAATGCCACTTTTTCCACCATCAAGATCCAGAAGATTGAGCTCGAAGATCTAGAGGAGGGGGAGCGTCTATTCCACTCACAAATGTGGGTGAAGGGTTCTCCACTGCAATTATTGACAACAAGAGCCAAAAGAACCTAATTTCAGAAAATGTCATGAAGTGTTGGGCCTACCGACCACACCACACCCACAACCATAAACCATTGGGTGGCTTCATTAAGGACCTGATCTCTGGGTCAGCCAATAGTGCTGCCTTCCCTACAACATAAAGTCCTTCATGGATGACGTAATTTGTGATGTTTCTCCTCTTGAAGTTTTTGATGTATTATTAGGCCAACCATACTTTTAGAAGCATCATGCTATGAATACATTTAAGTCTCGCACTATTTTGTTACTTTGGGAAATAAATTATACATGATATCAGAGGTAGCCACACCTACTGCCATCTCTTTAATATTTGCTAAGAAATGTAGCAAGGTCATATCCTAGATCGATAACTTTTTTTTCTTTTTGATTTGATCTCAAAGTAAGGGGAGGATCGTGTCCACATCCATGGCCCCTAGGAAGGGCTCCTCTCTTTGGGATGGTAGCTTATCTCTAAGAAGAGATGTGACAACTACATGCCTTTTAAAATATATTACGATGAGGCTTGAAGGCCTATTTATTACTAAGAAATAATGGAAAACCCTAAAAATCCAAAAACCTAACCCTAGGAGACGAAGCGCCAAAATTCTATGGGCCCTGTTGGGGTAAATTGGTACATCAACTTCCTGGGGTCATAACTTTGGCATACGATCTCTGTTTGACACATATGATACCTAGTTAGAAATATCTATCCGAGGACTACAATCCACCATTGCAAGCTTTGGGTTTTCCTGTTTTCCAAAAAAAGCGTCGTTTAGGGCCTCAAAATGACCCTGAAAGTTCAAGACTCGAAAAACTACCAAAAACAGTAAATTGTGCTACAATTAAGTGAAAGAAACAATGGTGGGGGTCTAAGTGGAACAGGTGGGTGGACACCAATATCCTCCTAGATCAAGAGCTCATCAGCGACACCAACACAGATAGGGATTAAGTGGATGAGAACAACATTACGATTGAGCGCAAAAAGACTCAACTGTGGGCAACCACAATTGACTAGACCAAATAGAAACAATGTGGCAGAGTTGGGAAGCCAAACACATTTTATAGGAATATCTGCATAACAGAGAATGTCGACAGAATTGGAGATCTAGGCAGGACAAGATGACTGGCACACAATCAAACATGGGAGGTGCCAAGCTGACATGATTGATGTAGGCAATGATAATTTAGGTTGTCGAGGGAGACATGGAAAAACCGCCACAACAAATTGAAAACCACACAAAGAGGGGATCAAAGAAAGGAAGAGTTGGTCAATCCATTGCCAATAAGCAGGGTAATGTTGAAGTGTGGGATGACAGGGCATGGGCGAAGCCACTGCTATAGAGAGACTCAAATGAAGGCATAAATATATCTACCATGAGTGTGCTAGAGTTGAGGACAGGGTAGAAAAATCCATTAACGTTGATCTTGAGTCACAAGTGTTGATAATCCATCAAGGGAGTTGCTAATACGTGCAACACATGGGTTGCAGATAGTCGGGGACTGGGTTCAGTCAGGGTCGAAGTGAAGAGGTATATATTGCTACAACCAATAGCTAAGAAAACTAATACAAGTGTTATGTGCATAGGTGAGGTGGTCAATCATGAGAAAAAGCACCAAGTTGGGGCAAAGTGGCAAGTAGGGCTGCAGGCAACTTTGCAGTAGGTCAAGCAATAATCGATAATAAGGTTGAGAGGCAGTCACTAGGTCCCAATGCATAATAATGTTAGGGTATGACCAACAAAAGGGATTGGATTAGCAAAGTGCTAGGAGATTGTTAGGTTGAGAAGCTAAGGAAATATTTATAGGGATGATTGTGGGGTAGAGTTAACCAACAAAAGTTCTCTGCTAACCTGAGTAGGAATCTATTGTTGGAGTGGAAGTTGGCAGGGATGTCAGGATGCTGGAAAAGTTGTATTAGTAGTTGCAGAGTTGAAAAGTAAGCCATAGACATGGTTAAGGCCCACGATAATTTGATTGCAATCAAGGATTGTTCTGCGGGAAGGGTGCCACACTAGGCATGATCAAGTAACTGCATGATGCAGTTGGTATCAAGGAACCATTGTGCAAGGGATCTGATGCAACATGTTGTAAGTGTCAGCAAGGTTCAGTTGATAGAGCACGGTATGAAGGATAATACCAAGTTTTCTTATAGAATTGACAGAGGTCAACCCTCAGAGAGAGAGGGAGACCATACTAACAGAGTTCATGGGTTTCTCGAAGGACTGAGATAGGCCCATAACAATGCTAGAAGGACTTATCACAAGATTGATGTTGGTGAAGACTAGGCATGAGGCCTCTTCTAGATCTGTTAGGACTAGTTGGTATCAGCTAACATTGATGGATGCTTATGAGTCATATCCAAGTGGACAAGGTTCTCGAAAAAGTACCTTCCTCACTAAGAGGAAGTGTTGAAAATGTAGTGAGAAAGGTATTCTGGTTTATACCTTACTTAATGAAGACCTCAAATTTTCCTCATGAGTTAGATTGTAGTTAGGATGAGTTATTTCTAGTTTACTAGAATAATCATCAATATAGCGTGTGTATAGTTGGAGCTTCAGTTAAGAGGTTCAAGTCTTCATCAGTTTGACCACATGATTTGGTGGAAATTACATGTATAGTTAGAATGAGTTAGTCTTCAGTTTTTATTGAAGGAAGGACAAGTTAAGAACTCAAATGTTGATTGGATAGAGAACCCATTCGACTCAATTAAATTTTCAATCACAACTCAAGTTCTAAATTTCTACCCGCCTAATTGAGCATGGATCAAATCTATAAAGAGGAGGATGAATGCACAAGTAATTATAAATTATTTTGTGCACAAATGTTTGTGACAAGACAAAGCTCATAGGTTGTGGAAGAGCCTTGATTGTGGGGAGCACAAAGAGCTTGTGTCCTAAGTAATAGGAGATGACAAGTGTGCTAGGATTCAGGAGTTCGGATCAAGGATTGGTAGGAAAAGTCTAGGTTAGATTAACAGAATAACAAATTTGTTCTCAAGAGACAAATTATTTATCAAGAGGTAACTTTGTTCTCAAGAGAAAACTTTGTTCTCAAGAAACAAATTACTTTGTGTTTGATATATTTTCTCAGTAAATAAATACCGCATCAAGGAGATGGTTTTCCCAGTTACATTTCCCAAGAAAAAATATTGCGTTGAATTGTGTGATTGTGTTTTCATCTCTGCGTTTTATTCCACTGCTTATCTATCGTTAATAAATTCTTTGTCTTGGTGAAAGAACAAATAGTTTCAAATTGTTCATCGAAACTCTTGCAGGATTTTGTGGAAATTTAACAGGAGGCTTCTCATTGATTTTCAACTCACTAAAACCATAACATAAGTCTTAAAGACTTGACGCTAGTGGATATAGATAACAATGGAAGCTATGAGAACCAGAAAGAAACCTTGTCACAATTAGGGTTTATCCCTGTTAGTCTTAAAATGGGATTTATCATGGTGGCTCCATAAAAAAATCTAAATGTGAGTAGATCTGGTGGAGGATCCACAAAGAAACTTGCACTTACGACAAAGGCACAACTCCATACAGAAACCTTGGCTCAACTTTTATGTATAGGTCCCCTCTCTTTACAACAACTCCTATATAAAGAAACATGATGACAACTTTATGGTTTTGGTGTTTAAGGAATTTTTTTTTGTTGGCTTATATGGTGACTACTGCTCCTTTTCTTGATGGCGGGATCGAGATGTAAACTCTCTCTTGATGGTAGGATCTAGCTGCAATGTTCTCTTAGGTCTCTTGACATAGTGTGGGTTAGAAAAATACTAGCGTGGAGGTTCTTCCTTATGGAACTGAATGAGGAAAGCTTACAAGTTTGACGTCTCCTCTCAGGTTTCTCCTTTGCGTCAGGTCTCAAAATTGTCATATTTAATACATCTTCTTGCCCCATGATACTATATTTTACCCCCTTTTTCACTAATTATGACTCTTTTATCATGTATTGCCTTATGATTTTGACACAAAAATGAAGGATTGGGTCCAATGTGTATCTTTAATCAAATTCCTTCACTTCATTTATGTTTGTTAAATTTTATGTGTATCATGTCACTAATACAAGTTTATGCAGTTCCTGCACTCCACAAAGATCCCAGACCATAGTTAAAGTATGTGTGGACTGATTTATCATTTGAACTTGCCAAGGATGCCAATGCTAGATGATAGTACGAGCACATGTTAGAGATTATTTTGGAGCATATATGAAAGTCAAAAGCATGCTTATATTTCACTAACCTCTTCTTGCACCAACAACAGTTCGTGCATTGATTTGGGGTTTGACATATTGGCACACTTACGGGAGGAAAAAGAAGACTTGGTTTATATTCATAATGATGTTTTCATGCTTCCACATAAGTTAGAATGCACCCAGGTGTTGTAGTGGCTACAACCACCATCCAAAATTTTTCCTTAGCTTCGTTTTGGAGCCTCCCTAACAAGCATCCTTAGAAGCATGTCTTGCACTATCAAGCACATAGGCTTCATTGATTTCTCAGCAACTTGCTAGCCTATGCATGTCAGTTTGCTTCACTCCCCTCACAGGATGCCATTCTGGACTTGGGCTAGTTGCTGGCTAAGCAGCTCCCTCAGAAAATTGCACAATTGTGGAGGGGAACCAGCCTTCCCCCCAGAAATTGTGGAAATCTACTGGATAGGCTGTTGAGCTCCAAAATTGCACAGAAGATTCAGATAGGCTTCCTTGGAAAAACTGCCTAATCTGGCCCAGCACTGTATCTCAGCCCAAAAAATGTGCAAATTTGCTAGGCCGCTTGCTAGGCTAAGAAATTGCGCAATGCAATTAGACAATCTTCCTTGGGAAAATTGAGCAATCTGGCCCAGCATTGCAACTCAGCGCAAAAAATTGCGCAATTTTGGGCAGCAATCCCCTGCTCCTCTCAGAAATTGCGCAATCCCTCTAGGACATCCAGCCTAGTTCCTCTCAGAAATTGCGCGAATCCCTCTCTCAGTCAAGCATTCTGTTACATGTGCATTCAGGTTGACTATTTCCCTCTGGGACTGAGCAAAACTAATTTGCGTGCATGGGCTACTCTTCCCGAAATAACAAAAGACAACATGTAAAAGGAATCCCTAGATCTAGGGATGTATTCTTAGCAGCTAGAGGTTACATGCAAAGACCATTTTAGAAACCTCTCGCCAAGTGTCGCTTTTTCCTAGATTTGTGGCATGCACGTCATAACCTCGATCTTATCAAACTCATGAAGTAGATGATGTAGATCTCATTCCTCACATCGACCTTATAGCTCTGACATCCCACATTGCATCGAGGAGCCTTCAACACTTTCAACTTAGATATTTTAGGGTAAGTCTGCTTTTCATGTCTTGCGCTGCGTTTCTGTCTCTTTTTGTGTTTCGCTTTGTGTAAGTGTTGTTTTCTTGATTTCAATGACCACTTGCTATCATTTTAATGTATGTTAGCTTGTAGAAGCATCGTTTCAATTTTCGTTCGCATCTCACTTCTGTCACATGCATGACACTGTTTTTCACCAACGGTCTCTGTTGCGGCAGCCTACTTTACACATATGTATGTTTTCATGTTTTCTGAATCCTTCACTTACTATTTGAATGTATGATCACTCACTCTTATTTACACTCAGTTTCACCATGCATCCACACTTCTCATGCTTTTAGTTGCCCATCGGTGGGTCTAGGATTCCCTGTGCTCGAACCTTGCCTTTCTCAGCTAGCATTGCACATTTATGGAAGTGAAGGCTCTGCCTTCCCTCCAGAAATTATGCAAGTCTGGCCTAGCACTGACCTCCAGGCTTACAATGTGCAATTATGGGAGGTAGTCCCTTGCTAGCCCCAGAAACTATGCAATGTAGTTTGTTGGTTTGCATATCATTGTTGATTGAAATTGCGCATTGCGTAGTTTCAATCTTTAGCAAAGGCTATGCATTGCATAGTTCCAGTAGTTAGTCATCCTCGCGACAACTCGGACTATGCCTTCCGTAGTTTTGGCAGTTAGTATCCTAGCCTCCTAGTGAAAATTGTGCAATCTTCACAAAGAGTCACACACATATGTTGTGTTGGGTTGTGTTATATTCTTTCCACGACTAGCCCACTTAGTGAACCCGGGGGTTAGAAGGGGGGCAAAGCCCCCCTTCATTGTGCTGATTGCATAGCAAGGGGAGTCACAAGGGGTTTGAGAGGTGCAGGTAACCCCACTCTATGGGGTCCGGAAAATTTTGGTTTTGGACCCTATGTTAAGTTGGGCAGACCTACCTATTGTTTTGTGCATGATTTTCACACATGGTTTTGGACACGATGGTTTTCGGTCCATGGTATTGGATGCTTCGGCATGTATAAATATGTATTATAACATTGAAAGGAACATAATGAAAAATCAAGCTGGTAGTCCCGATTTTGGGATCCAGGGGAAAATCTCTGTGTATATGTGTTTTATGTGTTAGGCTCTCACATTGTTTATTTTATGTGTTTTAGAATTTGTATGCAGGTAATTTCTGTACAGGGTTAAAACCTACATTTGGTATCAGAGCTGTTTTGGCTTCAAGGGGATGCCTTTGTTGTTGACGAGTTTTGCTTGGGCCTGTGGTAGACCCTGTTCAGTGGGAGTTATACGAGATTGATTCTGGTGGTGAAAGAAGATGGCGAGCAGTAGAAAGATAGAGATCGAGAAATTTAATGGTCAGAGTTTTGAGTTGTGGAAACTCAAGATGGAGGATCTGTTGGTGGATAAAGATCAGTGGATCGCGGTAGATTTGGGTACTAAACCAAGGGGAGTGTCCAATGAAGAATGGAAGAAGTTGGACCGGGAGGCAAAGAGCACAATATGATTGTGTGTCTCAGATTCAGTATTGCTGAATGTATCATGGGAAGCTACGACGAAGGCTTTCTGGGACAAGTTAGGGACTTTGCACCAATCTAAGTCTCTGGTGAATACACTATTCCTGTGGAAAAAGCTATATAATCTGAGGATGAAAGATGGAGACTCAGTGACAGAGCATCTGAACGCATTTAATACTGTGATAAGTCAGTTAGCATCTGTTGATATTAAAATTTCAGATGAAGATAAGTGCATCAGTTTGTTGTGTTCTCTACCAGATTCGTGGGATAGTCTGGTTATTGCAATAGGTAGCAATGCAACTGCCTTGTAGTTTGATGAAATAGTCTCATCCTCGCTGACGAAGGAGATGAGACGAAAAAATATGCAGAGCCTGAATGGTGATGCCTTGTCTGTATGAGGATGGTCCCAGAACAGAAACAAAAATAAGTCATTGAGTGGGAGATCTAAATCTAGAGGGAGATCTAAATCTCTAGGAAAACCTGTAAAGATGGTGTGCTGGAAATGTGGAAAGGAAGGGCACTAAAAAAGGGACTGTAAATCTAAAGCTCCTGATAAAGGAAAGAGATCTGATGATGCTCCTTCTGTAGAGGCAAAAACCACCTCAGATGAAGGTGGGGATGTGTACCTGGCATCTTCAAGTACACATGTAGATCATGAGGCATGGTTGATTGACTCAGGTGTATCCTTTCACTTCACTCCCCATAGAGAGTGGTTCTGTGAGTATGAGAAATACAATGGTTGTGATGTCTTCTTAGGGGATGATAGGAAGGCTAGAATCGTTGGTCGCGGAAAAGTAAAATTGAAGTTGCAAGGTGAAGGGTTAGAACACTCCCGGGTGTTCTGCATATTCCTGCATTGGCCAAAAACCTGATTTCTGTAAGTAAGTTGGATGATGCAGGTGTAAGAATAGTGTTCGAGAAAGATACCTGCAAGATGGTTCGGGGAGAACTGGTATTGATGCGGGGAGTTTGAATTGGAACTTTGCACAAGCTGCAAGGTAGCACTGTTGTTGATGGGTGCAACAGTTCTATGGTTCCTGAAAGTGGAGCAAAAAATTTAGTGGTCTCTGGAGAGAAGACCATGTTGTGGCATCAAAGGCTTGGACATATTGGAAAGAAGGGTCTTCAAATACTTCATGGTAAAGGTATGGTAGAAGGTATGAGTCATAGCTCTCTGGTTTTTGATTTTTGTGAAAATTGTGCATATGGGAAGCAGAATCGGGTGAGTTTTCCCTCTAGTGGTAAGAGGGCAAAACAGATATTAAAGCTTGTGCACAGTGATGTGTTTGGACCTGTGAAGGTTCCATCACTGGGTAAGTCTATGTACTATGTATCATTTATAGATGACTTCTCAAGGAATACATGGATATATTTCCTTAAGAAGAAATCTGAAGTCTTTGACAGGTTTAAAGAATTTAAGGCTCTGGTGGAAAACCAGACAGAGAAGAAGATAAAGGCGCTGATAATAGATAATAGTGGAGAGTTTTGCAGTAAGGAATTTGAAGAATTATATAAGAAGTGTGGTATAGCATGACAGAAGACTACTCCATATACACCTCAGCAAAATGGAGCTGCGGAAAGAATGAACAAGACATTTATGGAAAGGGCAAGAAGCATGCTCAGTGGTGCCGGGTTAGGACATGAATCCTGGGTAGAGGCGATGGAGAAAACATGTTACATGGTGAATAGATCACCTTCATTAGCATTGGAGGATAAGACTCCGCAAGAGGTATGGACTGGTAAGAAACCCTCTCTTTCACATATGAGGGTACATGGATGTGATGCATATGTACATGTTCCAAAGGAGAAATGAACCAAGTTGGATAGTAAATCTAAAAGTGCATCTTTATTGGGTATAAATATGGTTTAAAGGGTTATAAGCTTTGGAGCCCAGTAACAAGGAAGGTTGTGTACAACCGAGATGTGGTGTTCAGAGAGGTGAAAGATGTTATTAAACATGAAGTCCAACCAAAGGAACCTGAGAAGATAGAGTTTGAGCTAAAGGAGGAAGAATCAGACTCTACAGCAGAGGAGGAATCAGAAGATGAAGAGCCACAAACTCCAGGTGTGAGAAGATCAACTCGAGAAAGAAGGCAACCAGAAAGGTATACTCCATCTGCTTTTTGTTCAAATTTTGCCTTATCTATTACTGATGATGATCCCAGAACTATGAAGGAAGTAGTTGATTCAGAGGATGGAAAACTATAAAAAGAGGCCATGTTTGATGAAATGGCATCTTTGCACAAAAATGAGGCTTGGGATCTGGTGGTGTTGCCAGCTAGAAGGAAACCCATTGGCAGAAAATGGGTGTTCAAGAAGAAGAGAAATGTAGAAGGAAAGGTGGAGAAATACAAAGCTCAGTTGGTAGCAAAAGGTTATTCCTAGGTGCCACAAATTGATTTTGGTGATATTTTTTCTCCTGTTGCCAAGGTAACTTCTATTAGATTAATTTTATTTGTTGCTGCTACTTTTGATTTTGAGGTAGAACGGATGGATGTGAAGACAACATTTCTTCACGGGGATCTGGAAGAGGAGATCTACATGAAGCAACCTGAAGGCTTTGCGGCGAAGGGTAAGAAATAAATGGTATGCAAGTTAAAGAAGTCCCTGTATGGGTTAAAACAGTTACCAAGGATGTGGTATCAGAAATTTGATACATTTATACGGGGAATTTGCTTCACCAGAAGCAAAGCAGATCACTGTGTGTATTTTAAATTAATTGGTGACCGTATTATTTATCTGGTCTAGTATGTGGATGATATGTTGCTGGTTGGAAATGACAAAGAAATTATCCAGGATTTGAAGACCCAATTGTCCTCCAAATTTGACATGAAAGATCTTGTTGCTGCAAACTATATTTTGGGTATGGAAATTAAAAGAGTTCGGGCAAAGAGGAAGCTCTGGTTAAACCAGAGGAAGTATGTCGAGACAATATTGCAGAGGTTTAATATGCAGGATAGAAAACCGATGAAGGTTCCTATTCCTGTAGGTGTAAATTTATCTGCTGAACAGTGTCCCAAGACACAAGAAGAGGAAGAGGACATGTCCCGTGTTCCATATGCAAGTGCAGTTAGTAGCCTGGTGTATGCAATGGTTTGTACTAGACTAGATATTGCACATGCAGTGGGAGTATTGAGCAAGTTTATGTCAAAACCAGGAAAGGAGCATTGGACAACAGTGAAGCGGGTTTTCAAGTATTTGCGTGGCACTAGTGATTATGGTTTGTGCTACCAAGGAGGACCAGGATTGGAAAGAGTGTTGGATATTCGTGGCTTTGTTGATGAATACTGGGCTGGAGATCTGGATCAGAGAAGATCTACAAGTGGGTTTGTGTTTAATCTATTTGGAGGTGCAGGCAGTTGGATGAGTAAGAAACAATCTGTAGTGGCAATATCAACTACATAAGCAAAATACATGGCAGCCACTCATGCAAGCGAGGAAGCCGTTTGGTTGCAGAGATTATGTTCAAGTATGGGGTTAGTATAGGGAGCTATAAGGATAGACTGACAGCGAAAGTGCAATTTTCTTTGGAAAGAACATTGCATATCATTCAAAGACAAAGCACATTGATGTTCAGTATCACTTTGTGAGGAATACGATAGAAGACAAAAAGGTGTTGCTGGTAAAGGTGGACACTTTGAAGAGTATTGCAAATGCATTGAAAAAATTTGTGAGCTCTGAGAAGTTCTCTTGGTGTAGAGAAACAATGAGCATTGTAGCGTTGGATAAATGGCTAAGCTCTCTTGTGGCCCCATGTGGAGAGAAGACAACAAGTGGGAGAATGTTGGGTTGTGTTATATTCTTTTCACGACTAGTTCACGTAGTGAACCAGGGGGTTAGAAGGAGGGCGAAGCCCCCTCTTCATTGCGTCGATTGCGTAGCAGGGGGTTTGAGAAGTGAAAGTAACTCCACTCTATGGGGTCCGCGGCAACGCCTCGGAAAATTTTGGTTTTGGACCCTATATTAGGTTGGGCAGACCTACCTATGGTTTTGTGCATGATTTTCACACATGGTTTTGGATGCAATGGTTTTCGGTCCATGGTTTTTTGGACGCGATGGTTCTCGGTTCATGGTATTGGATGCTTTAGCATGTATAAATATGTATTATAACATTGAAAGGAACATAATGAAAAATCAAGTTGGTAGTCCTGGTTTTGGGATCTAGGGGAAAATCTCTGTGTATATGTGTTTTATGTGTTATGCTCTCGCATTGTTTATTTTATGTGTTTTAGAATTCGTATGCAGGTAATTTCTGTACAGGGTTAAAACCTACATGTTGCATGTCAGTCCTACTGTTTTTTTGGTTTTCGACTGACATATTGATTGCCATGAGTGTTTCTATGTCTCTAGGTATCGCAGATGTTCTTCTGACTCTCGACAACACAGGAACAATGGCTTCCACGAGATCAGAGTCAAAGACACTATTGAGAGCGCAACTAGGGATGCAGTCGATCAAGTGTCTATGAACTTTCCTATCTATGAAGACATGAAATTATTCATGGACAAGGATATCATATGAAATGGCATCGACATCATAGAGAGAAGAACCATCACTAGCAACAGAAGGTAGCACATCTATGTGCGACAAATGCAAGAGGAATGTTGTTGACAGTGCATAGGCGGAGAAAAGTTGCAAGTTCAAGTAGATCCACTTATGATGAAAACAACTTTGGAGATTGATGCTATGAGGTGACAATACAATAGGAGGATTGCGTGAAGGAAGAGTGAGAAATAGAGAAGGAGTTGCAGGTATTGAAATGACAACTCAAAGCAGAACATGAGTTGCACAGACGAGATACAAAATTGTAGCATGAACAGGTACATCAGGAGGCGCAACATCCACAGACTAATGAAACTACACCCATACAAGTTATAGACCCAACCCAACAGCTGGCACAGAGCAGATAGGGTGAGCAGTGTCGTCAATCGCATGCAAGGGTGTTTAGGAGAATGGATGTCATTGTGCGCATGCATGCGATCCCACCCATTTGGCACACTCATCAAGGCAAAGACAAGAAGCAAGTCTAACTGGCACTGAACATGTATTTCGACAAGTTGATGTGCATAGTCACCAGCACACACTTGGAGATCAACACAGACACTATGCATCAATATCTTTCTGGTCCAACAACACTCAAGATGATGATGCGCATGTTATCAAACGAGTTCGATAGAGGATCCATATCAGTGTTCCTGGATGCAACGGAGGCAAGAGTTCATTTTCAGCAAGATGTCACCATTGAGCGCATGGACACCATCACGAACGACCAAGCTTGGCATTAGTTTGCCACCGTCGATCATTGCAAGGATGTCGAAGATTTGGTCTTACCACAATTGTCTGAGTGTTAGTGATAGCTTGCATTGCTTGCTAAAGATTTTTTTGTCTCACATGGGTACATGTGCATATTGTATGTAACATCTTATAAAGTGGAAGTCCAAGTGTCGATAGTTGAATGTAATAGTCATAGAGTAGTTGAAGAGTCATGAGGGTAGGTGAACAGTCACAAAGGGGAATGTCAAGGGTCACCCCACCCTTTGCTATTTTATAGTACCTCATAACCCATTGTAGAGGCTTTTGGTCAACCAAGCTTCTAATAGGAATATCTTAGAGAAAGATTGGAGATAATTGTAACGAGCCTTGGCTTCTCCACAGTGCAGAGCTAGTACATCTCTTTGGAGGAGCAGGTGGAAGTGACTGTAACATTCCGCTATTGGGACTAGTGGTTGGTCATGGTTGTATTGTATGATTGGAACTTTCACTTCTTAACATAACATAGCCAACACGTTTCATGCATATGTTGTTATTGTATCTCAACTATCTTGGTTACTCTAATGATATATGTATTGTTTTATTATGATTACATGTATGGACTCTTTCTGTATAAGTATGTATGAATCTTACTAAGATGTGTTGCTGGTTTAACCATCACTTTGGATTGTTAGTTAACTTGCTTTTTAGTTTGTGATGCATTTTCGCTCGTGTGTTCCCTTCCAAGCCGCGTGCTATCACAGGTTTCCAAGGGGTGCACTCACCCCACTTTCCGTGTGTTAGAACCATTCATGCACCTTCCTTGACTTGTTGCGTATGTCACACCCTTGCAACCAACAAGGAAATCTTACTTTCCTCTATGTGTAACCGCAGTCAAGGTGATACCGTACGACCCACTGCTAGAACTCCAACACCAAATGGTCTAAGGTCTAGTTGGGACTTATTACCGTGGAGATCCCCTTGACATGTTAACGGGCCCAACACTGTCAACACTAGGTCATACATATTATTTATTAGGGAATAATTATTATTTCAGCCCCAAATTTGCCACAATTTTCAAGCTGTTAATTTCCTCCTTGATTTACGTGCTTATGAGATCGAATCTTAAAATTATAGAACATGGATTTTACTAATGCATAGGGAATTGAGTAATATGTGGGCCGGTTTTGCAAATTCACCATGGTATGAGAGATATGTAGGGTTCTTCAAGACATATTTGTAAGAAAAAAACACAAATTTCAAGAATTTCAAGATCATGCCCAATTTGGCAGAAAATGCAAATCTTGCATCAAATATGTATCTCCTCAATTAATTAACGGTTTTAAATGGCTTCCTTTCAATTGGAAATTGTTATGATCTCCCCTCATTTAGTTTGTACTTGATTTGATTTGTCCAAAGCCTGTTATGTAATTGTAAAATTTATAAAAGCCAAAACAGGTCCCTATGCAAGGGGGGAGTTCCCAATGTAACAAACATGAATATAGCCTATTTGGGATCATTCCTCATTGATGTTGGAGTGTAATATTTTCCTGTACCATGTAAAATTGAGCTTTCAAGATCAATCAAAGCAATTTCATGCCAGGTTCTGTTTTGTTGTACATTTAATGTTTATCTTTGCAATTTCATTATGATCTGAATTACCAACAAAGGGTGCGAGTTGGTTGGTGGCTCTGCTGTTCTAGATCATCACCACTCTCATGTATTATGTTGCTAGAATGGTTGTGATATCGATAAGGCATGAGTTATTCTCCATTGAAGTTTGTTAATGGCAAGTTTTATTTTGACTTTTTTTTCTTTCCTTTTTTTTTTACAATTGACACTACTTATCAATTTGTTTTGGTTTGCATTAGGATTTGGAAATGGTGTGTTAAATACCTGTCATGATCTCGGTCTTGAAACTACTGCATGGACTCATGATATACTATGTCTTGCACTTAAACAAGGTTTTCGCATAGATATATCACGATGGGTGTTTGCACATGAGTGTTTGAATATGAAACTCACATATGCCTCGAATAATTATATGCCTTTGTTTGCACATTGAAATGAGGAGTGAATTTGAAATGCACATTTTTTTGATATGTTGTAGCTTTAAGCATTGATTCCCTTCTCTTGCAAAACGATAGAGTATGTATAATTTAGCTTACGAAATATAGTTGTATCGAGTTGCCTCAAACCTGTGATACACATTAATTGCGGAAGTTTCAAGCTTAAGATTATAAGCCACAACTCTTTATTTTTTGAAATTGATAATATTTATATTCTTGTGGTTGTAGAGCACTTATCCCTCACTGGTGCATTCAAACGGGTTTATAATTTTCTTATTAGATTCCCCTGACTCTTGTGATATGCATAAATTCACGGTTGCTTCATAAAATAAACACCAAACTATCAACCTGTAGCTTCTCCAATTAATTGGAAATAAAATAATAATTTATTCCTTGAGAATTACAAAGCCTATATTGAAGTTCCACATGTGTAACAGGTCTTCTGATGAGAATTAGCTTAATGAGGATTCAGTTGCAGAATTTTTGGCTCATGTTTTTGCATGCCTTGTTCTCGGTGCTCTTTCGCATTAGTTTGGTTACTATGGTGCTTCGAGGTGTGACACTTGCAGCGAGTTAATTGAAGAAGATACACACAGTCTTTGTATTTGATGCACCCATTTCTTCAATTTGGGTGAGCACAAGTTTACTTAGAGAGGGATAAGAGTGATGGTTATGGATTATGCAGTGTGTGCTCTATTTGGCATAGTAGTTTCTTGGATTGCCTGTTGCATTGTTTATTTTCAGAAAACAATTTCTATATTTGGTTTTCTCAGTTAATTAGAAATCTATGTTCAATTTTGTAATCAAACCGTAGTAAGGGTATGCCTTTACTATCTTATAGTTAGGGTTTATTTTCGGTGGTTTATAATGAAGGTTTGTTTTCGATTGTTGATCAAACTCAAGGATTGGTGTTCATATAATATTTTTTTTTTAAAGTTGTTTTTGAGTGAAGGATTCGAATTAATTATTGTTTGCAGGAATCTATAAAGCTATTGATGTGCAAGTTATACTAGAATTTGATTTGCAGGTTGTTAGGGGCTTTCTATGGCATTTCCAGTGCTATGTCTCAAATTCTATGGACCCCATATTGATATTAAATGTTGGTCCATTAATCCACCATACACTACACCCAACATTGTGGCTCCGTTGCCGGGGAGGCGCTTAGCGTATAAACCTTGGTAACATGCTGCAGTTTGGTTAACTTTCACCTTGTTTTTCTTGCAAGTTTTTGTTCTTTGAGTTTATTTATTTCCTGCATATCTTGGTCATTTTAAGGTTTTTTCATTTCTCGGGTGCAATAAGAAGCCCCCCCATATATGCTAATCTTTGTGATGACAAAATATACTAGCTAGCTTGTTGAGAATAGAAAAATGGTATTTCGAGAAATCTTTCAATGAAAAGTTCAAGGATAATATCTGATACTATTGCTGAGATATAGAAATCATCCAATGATGAAATTACGAGTGCATAAATCAATATTTTGCTTGAAAATTAAAAAAATGATGTCATTTGTTCTCTTAATTCACAATTGGATGATTTGTAGGAAGAGCGGAAGCAGGAAAAATTGAAGAACCACTGTCGATCTTTTGTGCCAACTATAGGAATAAGTACTTCTTGGAAAGTTCCCACTTAGTAGCCTGGAAGTTTATAGAATTTGTGAGGAAACTCACGCAACATAAATTCTCCCATCACTGCCAGGATTACTAAAGGTACTTAGGAAATCAAGTAAGGAATCGAATCAACCACTAGGTATAGTTCAAAACCCATCACCATTTAATACTTGGACTAATTCTTATTATCTTGAGCAGGTTCCTCAACATATTTATAATCCTATAGTTTCATAACACTTTTAGTCCTCCGAGCGAACATCCTAGCTCTTGGCCACAATGGCCCTCTCCCCAAACCTCATCCTCAAGCCAAATATCCCCATGGTCTCAAGGATTGTTTGGAGCCTTTTCCCTAGGGAAATCTTTCATGCAAAATCATCAACAAAAAAACCACAATTTCTTCCTAATGCACCACCAAGTTATAATTCTCCTCCATGCTCCCAACTACTTATGCAACCTTACCCTAATACATTCCCTAGCCCTAATCCATACCCTATCCCTAATATACACCCTAGCCATTATCCTAATCCATACCCTAACCCTAATCCAAACATTAGACGTAAACCTAGCCCAAATTCTAATCCAAATCCAAATCCTAGCCTAAGCCTTAAACCAAACCCTAACCCAAACCATAGCCTAAACCATAACCCAAACCAACAGGTTGAACAACAATTTAAAATACCAATTCTTCCTGTTAACTCCCCTATTGAGTGTAATGATATATCTTCGAGATTAGGGGAAGGCGTGAGTTTGGAAACATCTCTTATCACTACAAAACATTCACCCTGGGAAGATCTAACTCAAATACCATTATAGGAGAAATCTATAATTGGAACCTATTCTGAAACTATTGTAGAAGCTCAAAACCCTAGAATTTTCCCTAACCATTCTTGTCACTCTAAAAAGCAAATATTTGAGCTTGAACTTGAGGAATTTTTCTTTTGTCTTTCACTAGATTCCTTATGCCTCCAAGAGAGTGATTATAAAACTGTGAAAGACTTGCATGAGTTTGAGAATCATGAATATGTGGACCCCATTGAAGCATGGTTACAAGCAGTCATCAACACACCTTATTCCCTCATCATTCGATAACTCTTGGTACCATATCAATTAAAGGAACTGGTTTCTCATACACCGATATGTGTTGAAGCTTACATTTTGAACCTGAGTGTGAGTATGTTTAGTATTATGTTATGCACGTGGTTACATTGAAAGTACTCCTACACTTGAAGGAGATCTTCCTCTCTTTAAATTGGGGTAGGGTAGTATAAGAGAAATGAACAAAAATTTCATCTGAAATAAATTTGTATAACAACTCTCTTGAAACTGCAATTCCTACGACACAACTATTGAAATTTCTGTTATTATGCACTCCTATGGTAAGTCTTGTCGGAAGTAATTCACTCTTAATACCTCATATCTTGTAAAGTGACATTGATCATTGATTGGGTGGTTTTTCTTCATATTGTTTTAGTCATCCATGGAGATGGTCAAGGGGATTTTCTATTACGCAGTACATTCATAAGCCCAAAACCCTAACCTTGGCCTAGTCACTTCAACAAGTTGTTATCCAAGAAACCTTTTCAAGTTTCTATTTGAAGGTATTGATGAAAAACCTCATATGGTGGACCACTCCCATAAAATCCTAATGAGATCTCATGAGAACCATAACATGATTAACTTGAAGAACATTTTTGTTATTATTTGAGATGCCTTATTTAAAATGATTGTTTAGGGTAAAAGTACCAACTAGTAAATATTATTCATTAAAAAAATTTCACGCCATCATGTGCTCTTAAGGAGGAGATTTGCCTCGCCACCTATTAAGTAACCTATCTGAGGTTAATCATAATCATATTTTATTTTAAAAAATAATAGTTAAGGGATAAGAGGTCTCATTAAGCGCTGACCTACCATGATCATGGGTCCTAACGAGAATGACATTACCACTATTGGTCGTCAAGCCAGGGTAATGGATTTTAATTGAAAATATGGAAGATAAGAGGTCTCATCACTAGTCGACTTGTTCATTCTTATTAGCTCTTATGAATGGCACTGTTGTTAGCTGGTTACCAAGCCAAGGCAACGATCTTCAATTAATTTCTAAACCAAAATAAATGACTTTAAATGACTCTGAGTCTATATATAATAGATGGGACACATGAATTTCATTGGGTTAAAAGACATCCTTGTCGAGGCTATAGATGTCTGCTGGTAGCAGGGCCATGGTTGTGGTATTAAAGTTAATTTTACACTATGATTTACTTGGCCGTCTTTGTATCTCCCTAAATTCATTATCATATCTCTTTGAGAATGGCATTAAGATCCTTTGAGTAATGTGCTTTGGAATTCTATCTTCAAAAATAAAAATGTTTTCATGGATGTGGGACCCTTAGTGTAGGTGATTCACTTTGCCTGAAAAAGAGGAGCTTTAGCTATATGCTTGGATAACGATAAGATGGGAAGGTATTGTTTTGTTATTTTTCTTTTTCCATGCTTCCTTCTATATTTTAACACCATGGATTTGAAATTATGTCACTTTTATTTGTCATGAGGTTATTAAGGTGAATAACTACTGATTAAGGATGCCCCTGAGATACTTGTGGAAATTTTGATGGCTAACTATTGATAACATTATCTTGCAATATCAACATTGTTAGCATTCCTATGGAAACCTTAGCATCGCATTTTCTTTTGGATCAGTCTTAACAAATAAAGAATCCAACGCAAAAACAAACCAACATGTATTTTTCTATCAGAACAGCCAGATATAGTAAAGGGACCTTTGTTTATGAAAAATAGTAGGAACATTACTGTGAGTGCAGGACCATCTATGTTTCAATTTTGGTTTTTGGCAAGGGAGTGACAGTATGACAGATAAATCGCTTGTATCAGGACATGCAAGATGATCGACATGGGAGATATGCCAGGTCTCAAAATTCTTATATTTAATACATCTTCTTGCCCCGTGATACTATATTTTACCCCCTTTTTTCACCAATTTTGACTCTTGTTATCATGCATTGCCTTATGATTTTGACACAAAAATGAAGGATTGGGTCCAATGTGTGTGTTTAATCAAATTCCTTAATTCATTTATGTTTTTTGAAGTTTATGTGTATCATATCACTAATACAAGTTTATGTAATTCCTCCACTTCACAAAGATCCTGCACTAGAGTTAAGGTATGTGTAGACTGATTTATTATTTGAACTTTCCAAGGAGGCCAATGCTATATGATAGTACGAGCACATGTTAGATACTATTTTGGAGCCTATCTAACAGTCAAAGGCATGCTTATATTTCACTAACCTGTTCCTGCACTAGCAACAGTTCCTGCAACGATTTGGGGTTTGACATATTAGCACACTTTCGGGAGGAAAATGAGGCTTGATTTATGTTCATAATGATGTTTTCAAGATTCCAAATGAGTTAGAATGCACCCAGGTCGTACATATTGATTTTTAGGGATAATTAATGCTTCAACCCCAAATTCATACCAATTTTAAAACTTCCAATTTCCTCCTCAATTTGCATGCAGATGAAAGAGAATCTTGAAATTTCAGAACATGGATTTTTTGCCCATCATAGGAAATTGAGTAATACGTGGGCCGTTTTCCAAAATTCACCTTGTTCTGAGATATACACAGGGTTCTTCATGGCAGATTTGTAAACAAAAACATAAATTTCCAGAATTTGAAGATCATGCCAAGATTGGTAGAAAATGAAAATCATATATCAAATTTGTATCTCCTCAATTATTTAATGGTTGTAAAAGACTTATTTTCAATGGAGACTGTTAGTATCTCCCCTCATTTATTTTGTACTTGATTTGATCAGTCCAAAGCTTGTTATGTAATTGTAAAATTTATAAAAGCCAAAACAGGGCCCTATGTAAGGGGGGGAGGTCCCAATGTAACAAACATGAGTATAGTCAATTTGGGATCATTCCTAATTGATGTTGGAGTCTGATCTTTGCATGTACCATGTAAATACTGAGCTTTCAAGGTCAATCAAAGTAATTTCATGCCAGGTTATGTTTTGTTGCACATTTAATGTTTATCTATGCAATTTCCTTATGATCTGAATTACCAACAGAGGGTGCGAGCTGGATGGTGGGCACACTAGTCCAACTCATCACCACTCTTATGTATTATGTTACTGGAATGGTTATGAGATTAATAAGGCATGCTTTATTTTCTATTGAAGTTTGTTAATTGCAAGTTTTATTTT
The DNA here is from genome assembly GCA_000404065.3 of Pinus taeda. Classification (NCBI taxonomy): domain Eukaryota; kingdom Viridiplantae; phylum Streptophyta; class Pinopsida; order Pinales; family Pinaceae; genus Pinus; species Pinus taeda. The sequence goes on along the minus strand of APFE030630819.1, from coordinate 39,453 downwards.
GATTCTGTTTTTTTTTATGATCGACACAACTTGTCAATTTGTTTTTATTTACATTAAGTTTTGGAAATGGTGTATTAAATCCCTATCATGATCTTGCTCTTGAAATCATTGCATGGAATCATTATATACACTGTATTTCACTGAAACAAGGTTTACATATAGATATATCATAATGGGTGTTTGCACAGGAGTGTTTGAATCTGAAACTCACATATGCCTTCGTATAATTATGTCCACAAGGTCCAATTCATGAGTCTATTTTTTTATTTTTTATATAGATTGATTAAAAAGAGATTCATATAACGTTATCTCATGGCCCATGCCTTTGTTTGTACATTGAAATGAGGAGTGAATTTGAAAAGTACATTTTTTTGATATGTTGTAGCTTTAAGCATTGATTCCCTTCTCTTGCAAAAATATAGAGTATATATACTGTTGTCATTTTGTATTTTTGAGCTTGAGGGAGTAAACACATAGGACATCATCAATACCACTTTGGAAGCTGGGATTTAACCCTACCAGCTTCAGAGAGGGATCTCTCTGTTTAATTTAACTTTTTTTTTTTATGTAAATTTTAGGCTAGTTATGAATGCACTGTTTGTTTTAATTTTATTGGTTTGGTTGATTTAAGTGTTATAATTCCATTGGGCTATGGAGTCTACAAATTAAACTAGATTTTGCATCAAATTTTAGAGGAGTTCTCACAGGGAAAGCTAGGTTGCACTATTTGGATCTTTTCAGAAATTAAATGGATGGTGGAATAGAAGAAGTGTAAGGTTCAATAGAAATCAAGGAGCAACTAAAAATTCATTCATTTGACTTTAGTGGAAAACATTAAAATTACCAACAACCAAAATAGGGTGCTCTAATTAACAAATCCTATTTATCACAATTTTTGTTAAGTAATTCAGATATTCAGAATAATAGAAAGGAAAAACAATGTTTAAACAAATAAACATAAGAGGCACATCACCATTTGGTACACCACATGAATCCTGTGAAAGGTCCTTGTATTATTGATGCTCCAGTGCTTTGAAAAATACAATATGTAGAAGAAATTACATTCAGAAATCAACCCTTAATACTTCAAACAGTGAAGTATTTATACTGAAAATTACAAAAATCCTTTACAAAATTGTTGTCAAATGCACAATGTATAATTAGCCTAATTACAAACAACATGATCTAATCCTGGCAGATGAATAGGCCACGTAGGCAGCTGAAAAAGAAAGGTGGCCCTGTTTTGATGGTTTCGGTTGTTGAGTCAACTTGAAACTGTGCTGTGTTACTGAACTGATTGTCGTGTTGGCAGCTGCGCTAGCAATTGTTTTACTGTTTCTGAATTATCCTTCATCCAGTAAATCGAACAATTCTTCTCATATCATCTAGTATTGTCAATTTTGTTACCCTACGGTAAATTTCATCTACCTCTGTGTATTTGGCAAAAGTTGGCTTCACATTAAAAATGTGTTTTACTTCATTCTGTACATAGAAATCATTTGACATGGTTTCCAAAAATGCCTTTGCTATCATACTGCCCTTAATCCCACTAAACTTGATGTTGCTTCTAGCCATTTCTTTCATCTTTAGGATATAGTCTTTCTGAGTGATTAATTTGTCATTTATTACATAAATATTGGGCCGTCCATTTTGGATCAATGCTTCAATTTTGTTAGTGAACCTGTTTACTTGCAGCTCCAAGGTTACACATCTTTCTTCCAACTGATCAATAAGGTTCCTCTTTGTCAAGACTTTCTTGACTTCTAGAATGGTGGTATTTCTATCACTGATCCCTACTTCTTCAAGCTCATATTTGGACTTTGAGTTCAAGAACCTGATAATGTTGGAGGCTTCTGTGGGCATCTCTCCCAACTTCTCTCTTCCGTGCACTATTGTTTCTGTAGCCTTTTCTATCAACTCTTTCTGCTCAAATAGGATTTGGATAGAAGACCAAATCTCATTCATAGAGTCTATCATATTCATCCAAATGGTTTCCTTGGCTTGGGCCAAGGTATGACCAATCGAAGTGTCTCTCTCTACCTTCTGCAACTTCTCCAACAGTCTCTGGCATTTCTACATTTCAGTAACCTGAGCAGCTTTGACTTTGGCCTTTTTCACTTCTAAAGCTTTGATTTGGCCTTGCAAAGTCTCAATCTCCTTTGATTGGAGTGACATGTTATCCAGTATCTTTGTTACTTGTTCAACACTCATAGTCTGAGTGGAAGAAGTGGTTGCAGTGGTTGTCCCTGTTGCTGGAAGCTGAGAAATGGGTATGGAATCCAGGGGGATAATGCCCATCTTCTGATTGTCTTCTTTCTCCTTTATCATTTTCTCCATCTTCGCCTCCATCTGACTAATATGTATATTCTTCTCTATGATCAGCCTCATCATGTCTGCTTTCTGTGTTTCACTTTCTTCAATGTCCTTAGTCAATGGATCCTCTGTGGCTAGCAGCTTGAGCTACTTTCTCAAGGCTTCAATGTCCAGTTTCTTCTTTTTAATAATCTCGTCAACAACATTAACATCTTTGGGATCATATGTTATATTAACCACCAAGTCTTCCAAAGACTTGATCTTGTTATCTTTGGCTAAGGAGGATACTTTCTCCATCTTCCATTGTGATTGAACATTGGCAAATGAAACCTGCAATTTAGATAGTGACATAGCAGTGTTAGTCAAAGTGGAGGATATCATTTCACCAGTTTTCTTGTGCATCTCCATTTGATCAATGGGATGTATGTATTTAGTGATGAATTCAAAAGTAGTGCTCTTGTAGTTTGCTGTTGATTTTTCCTGTGGAATTTGGGCCTCATGAAAGGCCATTTTCATTTTTCCATGCTCTGTGTCAAAGATTGAAAACAACCTACTCCGTGAGTTGGAGATCTGCTTCAAGAATTGGTTGTAGGTACTATTTTTAAAATCTCATTTCTGAGCTTAATCTCCCTCTACCTGTCAAAAATTGTCTTCTCCTTTTCTGCTTGGACATTATGCGATTCTAGCTCAGTTTCCTTGTGACCTTGTGAAGATTAAGGTTCATTAGGAGATGTTGTGAATTTGTTGGTTGTAGGTGGTGAATCTATGATTATGATGGCAACCTACTCCTCAGTCTCTTTTTCCAACTCTACTCTAGGAGTCAACTTTGTCATTTTCCTATAGCTGATCCTGAACTCTTTGGCTTCACTCCCAGTTGTTGATGATGACCCTTCCTCCCTCTGTCTTTTGCTTGATTTTTCCTGAGGAGTGGGTGTCTGCAAACTGGAAGTGGAATAAAGTTATTCTTCAGCTTCTTGTAGAGTGTTTTCTATCCATTATAGCTGAATGACATACTGCTCTATTTCTGGCCTTGAAGTATGAATGTAAGGAGTAATTTTGTTCTCTACTCTGAGTTTTGAAATGATGCCACAGGGGTCATAAGACCATGTAAAGCTCAGACTGAACTTCATTCCTTTAAGTATCCTGTCTACTTCTTCACCTACTATTCTTGTGTTACACACAAACAAGCCCACCTGTGTCTTTATTATGAACTGTGATTTCTTCTTGGCTACTACAAAATGGATGTCATCCGAATTCAACATCTGTCTAATATACTCTAGGGAAAAAATCCTCATTGGGAGGTATTTGGGGAGTTTATAGGGTGCCAACTCACAACCATACACCTTGATTTCTATATAATTTTGGTATAAATACCAATCCCTAGTTTTTGCCTGATCTGTTAGGTGCAAAATTCTTTTGATTTCTTCACTGATCCTGGGCTATACTGCATTGTTAAGGATGTTCATGGCTGGATGAATAAAATCTTCGATGAATTGCTTATAAATGAACTCCTGCTATTATTTCATGACCAATGAGTTCCAAAAGATCATTGGCTGTTGATTTCCTACATCATCAACCTTTTGCAGTGCAAAACTGAATTTGTTTGACTGATAGTAAAAGAACATATAAATCAAAATGGAGGTGTAATTAAACACCTATTTTGTGGGAAACTTTTTGAATTGTTCATGAATATTGCCAGCCAAGAATTGATTGAAATTGAACACAATGGAACACTTGATGTCTGTGGAAAATATGGAGAGGAATCATAAAATTGGCTCATCTACCCACTGATAAGAATAATAACCTAAGATGTAGGAAATCATTAATATAATTTGCTTGGCCTGATCAGGGAGGATGGAAGAAGGATATGGAGGATTCTTTTTAGGAAATTGGGCATTCTCAAGCAAGAAGATCTCAAACATTTTGGCTCCGGTGGAAAAATCCAGCTTCTGATAAAACTGGGTGAGGGCTTCTAGGGAGAAAGAAACAATATTTTCCACAGTGGGAGCCAACATCATTTGGTTAATGGATTAGGTAGTAATTGTGAAGAGAATGTCATTGGTAGAGGCAATGATAGCCATTTGGGCAGGGACATAACATGATTAACACCTTTTGGTAAACTCTGGGGCTTGGAATGTCAAGGGGAAAATGTAATGGGGGAGGTTGGATTCCCAGAGCCCAATTTCATTGGTCTTATTTGCATGTTTATCTTCTAACCAACAATATAACTCAAGAAAATCATAGTCACATTGAGCTTCATTAATCCTGTAATGCCTATCAGCTAAAGGTATATGATCTAAATCTATAGAAGGGGGAATCAAAGGATTAATTGGCTTATCTTGAGTCTTAGTCTTCAAAGGCACAACTGTAAGAATCTGAGAATAAAAGGAATTTACCGGGGAAATTGTTTGAGTAACAAACTGACAGATAAAAGAAACAGGGAACTGTTAGGTTTCAGTCATGGTTTGGTCGTAGAAAAGCTGTGAGAGTGATAACTGTGCAAAATTGTCAATAACAAGAGACAAACAGTAAAAATAAAGAGAGTGATATGATGAGTAGTAAAGAAAGAAAAGTGATGGGTTCAACAGGTTTTAAACACCGAGAAGGTTCCGTTGAAAATGGCACAGGACCGTTAGTTTTCGAATGGTTACCCAGGAGAATCAAACTAATGGTGAATGATTATTTTCTAGGAGGGAATTCAATAGGCCAATGGTTATGCAATGTGGCAGGAGGAGAGTGGTAGAGGATTCATGGTGGGGCACGGTAGAGTGCGCGAGGGAAAGGTGGTTTTCGGAGGGGGTAGCGAGCAGTATATGGTTTTGGTGGGGGGGGTGCGAAATCACGAGAGGGTGACATGTAGAGGATGGGGCCCGACAGGAGAAACAACTTTTCAGACCCCTTGGGTGGTAAAGGCAGATGGGGAGGGGGGGCTAAAGGTGGATGAGGACAGTCGATGAGGAGTGGAAGTGGATCTCGAGGCTTTCAAACTGCTGTAATTTAAACATAATATGACAACCAATATTTGTCTGTATGCGCTTCTTAACTTTTGATTTCCCAAATTATGATAAAGTTAAAAATAAACACATGAAAGTACTTTATTCCCACGGCGCACATATTTTCCCTTTAGCCTATGATCAAAACTTTGGATAAAAATGATATAGGAAACTATTTAAAAATCATCTAATCTACCTACCCTTAGCTAGACTAGCATTTTTTATTTTTCAAAAAGGTGCACTTAGACTAGAAAACCCACTTTATTTTCTTTTATACAAAATAAAAAACTATCCAACCTATCCCTTATTTCTCCAATTGATCCAAATTAAACAATTGAATCAATGCCATTCTCTACCTAACTACCGACTTACCCAGATTAAACTGTTGGGCAAATATTTATTCTCTAACCTAATTCATAAAAGTTGAAAGGAGTTTAATCATAATTACATTGTATGATTAAATTAAAAATTAATTATTGTGGCATTTTGAACAAGATGCATACAAATTTTATTTTAACAATAATGAAGAAATCTAACTATTAGTAGTGGCACTTAAACTTGCAACACTTTCAATATTATTCCTTTTTTTCTTTTGGTGGGGTTCAATCTTTTCTTCTTTTTCTCTTTGTTTTGTTTTTTGTTTTTTGTTTTTTTTTTGTCCGTGGAAAAAGTCGTAATTTCCTTTATTATTAATAATAAAATTGCATTTTGTAGATGCTGAGCATATACATATGGTAAGGCCGTGCCTGTTGAACCAAAAAATATAAAACTGGAGTGCCACCTCAGAGGTGGAGCTATTAAAAAATAAGCATTGTAAATGATGATGTTCTCTTCACAAAGAGACCAGTACTGAAGTAAAAACATAATACTATGTGAATATTTACATATGATCATTTAAATTAAGAAACAAATCCAAAATCTCCTGATTATACTTCGGGGTCTATGCCCGGCATGTGGTAGTACTGATATGAGTTTCCATCACATTCCTCCTGAATTAACCAAGAAGCATCATCCATGTGCGCTGCTTCCTTGGATAAGTGAGTGGCAGTTGTGTTGCGCTCCCTGTAAATGTAAGTGATTCACCCAAAATATGCCTTAGTGTATATGCATTGCATTGTGTTTTTTTTTTTTTATCTAGTTTCATATTATTTTAGAATCACCAAAAAGCTGTAAATGCAGGCACTGTTTGATCATTGCATAATGAATGAGATTTTTGGCTGCTAGAAGCTCAGCATAATTATTTGTCCCCTTGCTGAGGCCCATTTGTATCTTGAAGGAGTGAGTTTCAGATAAGTGAAGAATTGCCCCCCCTCCACATTTTATCTACTGTGCCGAACCATCGAAATATGCCCATGGCTGGGAGGTGTTGATGGATTTCGGAGTTATAATCCTATGAGGTGGCTGGGTACCCTCATTAGGAATAGAGCTGTAGTCGGCTATGATTCTGGATGGTATGGAGGGCCAATGGGGGTCCTTTTGCTGGAAGGTAATTTGGTTTTTGGCTATCTAGATGGCCCAGCATATGAGGAGAGGGATGTTCTTCTCCTTGTCAGATGCTAACGTCCACCAACGGTTCCAAGCGTCTGCAAAATTTATGCCCTGCCATCGGTATGAGGAAGGGAGCAAAGTAAGGAGGTTGTTCCAAAGCTCTTGTGTACTGGGGCAGGTAAGGAAAAGATGGTCCGTGTCTTCACTATAGTTCTTGCAAAGATAACACTAGAAAGGGCCTACGAAGGACTGTTTCATCATATTAGCACTGGTCGGGACCTTGTTCTGGAGTATAGACCACATAAGGAGTCTCGTTCGGGGGGCCGCCTCCAGCTTCCATAGATGCTTCCACCATAGCTCCATGCTCGGTGGCTTATAAGGTTCCATCAGTGTTTGATATCATATCTTGGGGGTGTATACTCCATGTTTAGTGAACGCCCAAATAAGTTCATCATCCCCCTCTGTTATTCTTATATGGGCCTTTGTTAATGCTTTTGTGTAATCCCGCCACTCCTGTTGCCAACACTATGGTAAGTTAAGACTGAGCCCTGATTTCCAGGCCTGATGTAAATGAGAGGAGTGTACGTTATTAGCAATATGAATGATATGTTTGCGAAATACCTTGATCCGTTAGATATGTTCTCAGCTCCACGGATAGCCTGTGAAGGTTGCCACACCCCACCCAGGGGTCTATACCTAACCGCACCTGTTCTCCAGACTGGATCCTCCATGTTAGTCCATTTGGAATGAGTTCCTTGGTATTAATGACAGCCTTCCAGATGATGGATATGTTGGCTGAATTCTCGTGATCTTGTCTAATCCAATCAAGGGTATTAGAGGGGGATATGTACTTAGAAACAACCAACTTCATCCATAAATTGTGGTTGTTAAGTAATTGCCACCCTAGCTTTGCTGCCAATGATTTTGAGAATATATCTAGCCACTTGATTCCCCATCCACCCCATCGCTTCAGTAGTGCCAAAGATTCCCAGTTTGCCCAAGAAAAAATTCTCCTGGGTTGTTTCCATTTCCATAAGAACTGGCAACAGATGTTTTGTAGACGAGCCAGAATGCCTTGAGGGATCCATGCCAATGACATCCAATATACCAGTGTTGCTTCCAGGACAACTTTTATGAGGACCAACCTCCCTGCTCTAGACAGGTATTTGTGATACCAGATATTTAGTCTCTTCTTGACCTTTGTAATGAGCCATGTCCAATCTGCAATTTTATAGCTGAGAGGTTTTAGCCTGTAACCGAGATACCTCAGTTATTCTTCGAGTGATGCTTCTACAAAGGAAAATCTCCAGAGAGTAAACTGTAATTTGTATTGAGAGCAACCTGTGGCAATGATGGTAGACTTTGCCTCGTTTAAGACCATACCCGTAGCTTTTAGAAAAATGCCTAGGGCACAATGGAAGGATGTGATGTCTCCAATACCTCCATTAAGGAATACAAGCACATCATCCACAAACAATAAATAAGTTAGTGTGCATGCATCTATGATTTTGATTCCCCTTATTCGCCCATGTATGTGTTCTTCTCCAAGAGTTCTGCTGAGGCCCTCCATTATGAGTAAAAAGAGTAGAGGAGAAAGAGGGCATCTTGCCTCAGCCCTCTTTCCGCATGAAAAAAGGGGGATGCAGAGCCATTTATTAGCACATTGTAAGAAATGTTGGTAATGCAAAAAATGATCCACTTGATGAATGCTATAGATTTGATCTAAAAATATAGCTCTGATACCACTTGTTATAGCTCTAATACCACTTGTTATAGATCTAACCCGGAAATATTATAGATCTGATATCAAATATAAGACAATGCAAATAAACCCAGAAATAATATGAAATGATTCTTTATTGATCAAACCCTTAAGGTAGGGCAACACCATACATTCACTCCTTAAGGAAGGAGAACACTCCACAAGCCATATGTCTGTTCATACAATAATCCTTGACACAATTCCTTAACCTTCTCTCCATGTGGAATCTCTAGCCTCTATAAAGGCCTCATGCATACAATACCATGGATCATTACCATGGTTCCCTCATACCATCGAACTAATACCATGGGCCCATTACATTATTACTAACTCCTTGTGGTCCCTTATATGATATGGGTTAACCACTTTATTTATTACTATGGCCTATCCCATTATTACCTTGGGTACCTCCCTTTGTACCCCATATTACCCCCCTAGGTATATAACAATGAAGGGAAAGGAAAAGCCTAGATGGGTTAACAAGATTTAGATGTAAAGCCAGTTAACTCTGTCAAAGGCTCTGGAGAGGTCAATTTTCAAAATCATTCCTTTGAGTTTTTTGGTCTGAACAGAGTGAAGGAGTTCCTGAGCTGTGCCTACTGCTTCATGAATTTGTCTATTCTATAAAAATGCAAACTTCTCAGGGGAGATGTGCGAAGACAGGACAGGCTTAAGGCGGTTTGCAATGATTTTTGCAATGATCTTGTAGATGCAGTTGCATAAGGAGATAGGCCTAAAGTCGTCATAGGTCGAGGGATTATCAGATTTAGGAATAAGAGCTATGAACGTGGAGTTGAGGATTTCCCACATCCTTCCCTTTATGCGACATTCTTCTATGAGTCTTAAAAGATCCAGCCCTAGAATGTCAAAGAAAGCAATGTAGAATTCCACTGTCCAACCATTCAGTCCCAGGCTCTTGTCCCTCTTTAGCCATTTGAGGGTTTCTTCCAGCTCTTCAAGGGTTACTTTCTTTGTAAGTTCTTGCTCTGCCTCCTGATCCACGAACCTGGGAAAAGTTTGTGCTATTCGCATAACTTTAGCCAGGGTAGCAATGGGAGGTTCCTTGTAGATGCCTTTAAAGTGTGTATTCTCCTGGGTAGCCAATTCACTGAAGGATTTCACTGGGATACCTTGACCGTTTTAAGTTCCCAGATTGTGTTGATCACCTTTCTCCTATTTTCATGCTTGTGATAAAATTTAGTGTTGTCGTCTCCTTCCCTGAGCCAAATTGCACGACTTCAAAGTCTCCAACTCTCTTCTCTGTCCTTCAAGATTTGTGTCCTTTTTTGTAGAAGAGAGGCCATATTGTCCTTTTTTTCCTGGGAACCAATGATTCCTCCAGTACCTTCTTCCAAAGAAGAGATAGCCTCCTCTACTATTCTGAGAAGTTGCTCTTCCTAATCCCTTTTCCTTTTAGCTCATTCTTTTGAGAGGGATTTCAATGCTTACATGTTGTGTGCAAACCCTTCCGCTATGTTGCCCTCTGTGTCCACTGGGTGAGCCTTCCAGAAATCGCCCACTGCCTTCATGTAATCAACATCCTTTAACCAGGTGGAATTAAATTTAAAGGGAGCCTTGGGTTTTTTGACGACATCTTGAATCTCCAGATAGATGGGCATGTGGTCTGATAACCCACCCGAGCCAACCCATTGTATGATGTGAATGCCGCTACTAGCTAGAGCTTCTTTGATGAGAAATCTATCTAGCCGTCTGGCCAAGTTGGCCTCCCCTATTCTATTGTTCCTCTAGGTGGGTTGTATTTTAGCTGAAGGGATGTTTGTGAGGTTGTAATTTTCCAACAGATTCTTGAAATATACTGAAAGAGGGTCCACTTGAGCCTATTGACCCCATGATTCTACAAACCCGATAGAGAAATTCAGGTCCCCTCCAAGGATTAAGTTTTCATGCTGCAAGATAGTTGAAGATAGCAGCTTCGTCTAGTAGTCAACTCTATCTTGGCAAGGGCCATATATGTTAATGATCCTGAAGCTGGCTTCTGGGGAAGATGAGAAGATGTTAGCTCCTAGGTAGCCAATGCCCCCCAATACGTTGATAAATTTGATGGAGCGAGTACAGATGCCCATGGCAACCCCTCCAGATCGACCTGTAGCATCAAGCGAGTGGAAAGACTAGCCCAGGAGCCAAGATTCTAAGAGAGAGGAGATAGAGCAAGTAGGTCCAAGTGCTTCTTGGAGAAAAATGATGTCAACAGCTTCCGAAGAGAATAAGTGGCTCAGGGCTAGTTTTTTCCCGGGACTAGCCATCCCACGATAGTTATAGGAGAGTAATTTCATGGGGGAAGGGGGAATGGGGCTTGCTCTGATTTAGGACCCCAGTAAAGCGTTTTCTATTTACCCAATGCAATCTCCTCCCCTGCCTGATTTTTGGCCCTGGTTAGTGAGGAAGGGCGGCCACGGGGAAGCTTGGGTAGAGAGGAAGAGGATACAATTGCAAGCCCTACCGCATCGTGGCCTGGCGTTCGAAACTTGGAGTAGTAGGATAACAGTGGTTGATACAGGAGGGGAGGGTGGGACACAGGGGAAAAGGGGCGGCCGAGATGGAAGGCTGAGGGGAGGAGTAAATAGGGGGAGAAGGCATGATGGAGCAGAGTTGGGAGATGAGAGATTGCCGGGAGGGTCGAAGGAGGGGGAGGGAGGCCGGGGCGAAGGAAGAAGAGCAGAGGGGGACATTCATGGTAGGAGAGACACCATCATGTGTATGTGAAAATGTAGATGTAAGAATATCAGATACAGAGAAAGCAAAAGAGGGAGGAGTGAATTCCATACCCATGATGAAAGCGTCCCCTGAAGCTGCCTGAGCTCTTGTTAGTGGAGGAGAGGGTGGCCGAAGTGGAGCTTTTTCCTGCTTCTTCTTGGATCCTTGTTCCATCTCCCTGCTTTCCTCAGCTGTAGTTTGTTGTGGCTGCTCTTTAGCTTCCTTTGCATGCTGGGAGGAATCTTGAGAGGAGGCAATATTCTACGTGATTTCGTGAGACCATTGTCCCCCTTTGGCGTTCAGCGGGCAGTCCCTAAACACATGGCCAACCTTCTGACATCGTCGGCATCTATAGGGCACTCCTTCATAATCCAACATTTGTTTCCTAGTGTAGGTTTGCCATTATATGATGATATGCTCCTGCAGTCCCCCTCTAGTGTCCATATGCACCAAAACTCTGGCATAAGCCATGTTGCCAGTGGAGAGATAAGATTTGTTGAAATCCATATACGTGCTGAGGGAGTTGTCGATGCGCCTGAAGATTTCCTCCAACCAGAAATGAGGGGGGAGCCTTGGAAATCTGATCCAAATTGGGCCAACGCCTATCTGCTCTGGTTTTGGATCAAAGATGGGTGACCAACGCTTCAAGAGTAAGGGTGCATGTTCGAAGTGCCAATAAGATGATAATACCCAGTTGGTATGATCAGGCCTAGAAAATATGAACGCAAACTAGCCCCTCACAAAATTATGAACAGTGGGAAGGTCTGCCAGGTGTTGCCTCTAGACCTCAGAGCCCATTCTTTTAAACACGCCGCAAAGTGGTTCCGTCCATGAATTCTTCTGACCAGGACCCTATCAACAATGTCCATGAAGTCTGTGAGCTAAATATCTTCCTCAAGCTGCAGTATGATGTCTTCAGTTTTGGATTTGAAGCACCGAGCTTTCTTACGAGGCCTCACTTCCGCTGATGAGGTCCCCTTTGAAGCAAATCTTAACCCAGAGACAGGGGGGTCCTCAGGTCGAGGGGAGGGTGCTATAGGAAGGACATCTGATAAGGGAGGTATGTTAGTGAAACTTCCAGAGGGTGGGGCGGGAGGGTGAGTTGAGGATGGAGGCACCGAGACTGAAGGAGCTAATGAGCTGGGCAAAACGAAGGTGAGACCAGAGGTAGAAGGGATATGAGTAAGACCTACCAAGGACTCCGGGGGGTTAGGGTTTAGGTAGTCAGTGACAAACCCTAATGAGGAAGGTGACGACGGTGGAGTGGAGAGGGATGGCCAGGTCGGGGGGTCGTCCGGTAGGATTACCAGGTGGTTGGAAGGCCTTGAGAATGGATGAAGGTCGGCGATGGCCTCGTTCAATTCGTAGCTAAATGGAACATGGTCTACCTTAGGAGAATCCGAGGACGACCAGATAACGCCCTTCGCCAGTGGGTCCTCTTGGTAATCAACAAGTGCGAGTTCCATAGCTGTCGGGGGCTTGAAAACGGTAGCTGCCTATAATCGCCAAGAAAATTGCAGGGTGAAAACAGTGAAAGAGATCGAAGCTTAGACGGAGGGTGTAGAGCAGAGATGGTAGAAACGACACAATAACATAGTAAAACACATTTCCAGAGAGCTAAAGCTAGATTAACGTGAGATAGTAGCCCCAAGCCTTGTGAGCTACGTGGATCTGTCCTGGTTTGCCATCTGTGGCACAGTACTGCAGCCACGACGGGTCAGTCGTACTCTCGTTCGCAACTCAGAGCCATCACATCTTCTCTTTGTTTTTCTTATTCATATCCTCTTTCAATTTTTATTCCATTTTTTTCTTTTCTTTGGAAATCATTGACAGATTGACAAGTATTTACAAAATAAGATTGTTGAGATACAATACTCAATTACCTTGAGATCCTATAAATTATAGGACCCTAACATATACTTTGGCTTACAGAATACAGTTAAATTGAGTTGCCTCAAACCTGTGATTCACATTAATTGCATAAGTATTCAAGGGTAGATTATAACCATGGCTATTGTTGGGTGTGGTTTTTTACCTATTTTCTACACATTCTTTCCCCAGTTTTGATCCTTTTGTCCTCTAGGCCTATGACTTTACATGATTAATTCCCTTGTTTTCTCACCTTTATAACCTATTTTATTGTCATGTTACTTTGTCATATTTTACTGAATGATACGATGCTTTATTCCTTTTTTGTGGCTAACTAGGGGAGCATTGAAGAAGTATTTTGGAAATCTCTTCTCCTTTTCAGGTGTTGCTTGCGAGAACAAAGTTATGGAGAAAAAATGCAGTGCGGATTAACTATAGAGAGGGGTAGAACAGTTCGGTGTTACACCCTGTATGCTGTCACAAGTTACTGTTACACATTGGACACTATTACAGGCTGTTGTTACACATTGGATGTTGTTATAGGATGCTGTTACACTATGTGTTGATATAAAAGTTTGTTGTTACAGCAAGGGTGTTGTCGCCGGTGTTTGTCGTAACATCCCGAACTGCTATTCACTCGTCGGATGCTATTGCATCGAAGCTGAAAAATGTGGGTACTATTCCACATAACAGTTGTCGACAGTAGGAATTGTTTATTTTGGAAGAAATAGACCCAAGCAGTTGCAATCCTAACTAATGTATATTTTTATTTAGAAATAGGTTATAACTACTTTTATTTTTGATCAACATGAGAATCGTGAGATTCTCATGACTGATCTGTTTCTAATTTTGGGTATGTAATAACTATAAAGGAACTCGATTTTTCATTTACAAGGACGTGACATATAGAAAAGTATTGTTACTCTACTTCTGTAACTCTGAATTTATTTTTAATATTAATCAACACAATGATGTTGTTACTGCTCTTCAGCTGATTCGTTAATTACTTTTGTGTTATTCTCACACCCTGCTGAGGAGGAAGGGACCTCCTCTTTGGCAGGGACTATAGCAATAGAGGTAGTGTACATTCTAGTTTAGCTAATTGATTTATGGTTTCTCGCTATTGCTGTACAAATTGTGGGTTACATTCGCTGTTGTTTCAATTTAAATTATGCTGTTACACTAAGTTAATCAACAGAATGGTAGTAACCAACTGGAGTAGATATTGATTACTGTGTGGTGCACCTTTGCTTTGATAGTTGCGAACTGTGATTTAATTTTGTAGATTGTCTTTTATGTCTACATGAATGGTTTGATTCAACAATTTGGTTTAGTGACACTTTTTACTATTTTCTGCATTTTATCATTCTTAGTTGTAGTGTATCGGCACAGATAGTGCGAACTCCATTGAAACAGCAAGACCTACACTAGGTTGACAATTAAATGTTGCAGTCTCTGTCAATTAGGATTGATTAAAACAACACTACATTTTGGCACCGTTTCTGGGGATGGCAGTTGACGATACAGTTAGCCAAGTTGTTTGTTTGGTGTAGAGTGTTCCTAGTCCACAACTGTTGGGCGGTAAGACAAGAAGTAAGAACCTATGCATCGCTCTAACATACCTGGGTAGGCTCACCATTGTGATCACTAGGGAACTTAGGGCATTTTGGTGTTTTGTTTAGCGTGTCTTTAGCTCTTCAATCATTAGGCGGTAAGACGAGAGGTAAGAACCTATGCATCACTCTAACATACCTGGGTGGTCTCACTACTGTTGAAGGCTAAGACACTTATTTTGTGAATTAATACACATAGGGTCCATGTGTGCAACTGTAGGAATTATAGAGATACCAAAACTACCCCCATTCTAATCAGTCACAGGAAAAATGGGTAGTAAAAAGGAAAGGAAGAATGTAGATTTTGGAAGGAAAACATTTATCCAGGAACTAATCTCTAAGGTAGAAAAAGAATAGTCTAGCTCTCAAGGGAATGCAAGGAAAATAGGGCCGTAGAAAGCTATTACTCCCATAGCAAAAGTAGGAACCTCTGATTCCTCTATCTCGGGATCATATCATTCTAAAGCTAGCACCCATACCCCCAAGACCAAGAACTCGATTTAGGGGCGGGAGGGGGAAGCTAGTAGCTAGAACTTGAGGACTGAGGGGCAAGGGGAAACTTAGGGGGAACATCAAACACCTGAGACATAAGAACACCTGGTTGTTTATCAGTACCTAGATATTTGTAGTGTGGTGAAACAACCAGCCCCAAGGACATCTGAGCCACTAATCACACCTACAAGACCAGTACAAGAACAATTTGAAGGACGTCTATTACAATAAGGGTTAGAAGGATTAGTCATGGGGGAGAACAATGACAACAATGCTAAAACAAATGCTACTATAACCACTTTTGAATTCCCAATCGGGGATATCAATGGTGAAGCTCCTACAAAAAATATTCCTTTATCATCCTTACCATCCTTCCAGGGGATGACTCTGGAGGATCCATACACCTTTCTATTTGAGTTCGATGTCTTATGCATAATTTATGATCATACCTCAGATGCACATAAATTAAAATTATTTCCTGCTACTTTAAAAGGGGCAGCCTTAAGATGGTTCATGGGATTGGGCTCCGCTTATATTCGAACATGGAATGATATGAAGGAGACGATCTTATCAAAGTACCAAGATTATTGTAGAACTAGGGACTTAAGGGAGGAGATATTTAGAATGACACAGAAGGAGGATGAAAGCCTAGAAGATTGTGTGGAGCAGTTCCACTATAATCTGTAGAGGTCTGAACATAGCGATTTAGACCAGGAAATCTTGAAGACTATATTTATCAGAGGAATGAGGGACGACTGCCTTGACACCCTGAATCTATTAGGGAAGGGGGAAATATCACAAGAACCATTCACGAAAATTATAAAGCTCTGTCTAAGATACTCTAGAGGATCATCTAAGGGGAGGAGCACAGTTCGAGATGCCTCTTCCCGAATACAAAAATCTGCGGGGGGAGGAGTAACCAGAGCAAAGATCAGGATTTTTTTTGAAAATTTTAAGACCGATATCCTCGGTACTCTCTCTGCCCAGATAATGACAGCACAGATCAAGAAGACACAAGCGGAAGCTGACACACCTCTAGCTGTGTTATGTCTGAATTGCCCGAAGAAACATCCTCTGAGGGAATGAGAATTGAACAACATCAACTTGTGTAATATTTGTGAGCCGGAACATTCAACAGGGCAATGTCTGGAGCTTCC
The DNA here is from genome assembly GCA_000404065.3 of Pinus taeda. Taxonomy (NCBI): domain Eukaryota; kingdom Viridiplantae; phylum Streptophyta; class Pinopsida; order Pinales; family Pinaceae; genus Pinus; species Pinus taeda. The sequence continues at coordinate 23,051 of APFE030630819.1, read as the reverse complement.
TAGAATGAACACGGTACTTAGAGAATCAAGCGAGGAAGTGCAATCCTTTTTCAATTAGTGGAACAATGCATATAATACTCAACAATATCCATGGCAATATCCTAATTCCTACTCCTCCTTTTGCATAGTTTCCTTCAGCCTGGAACCAGTGGGCTCCATCTCCCTCTATCCAATATCCTAAATCTCAACCATATCCTTGGAATTAGAACTGGAGAGGAAATGCCCAGAACTCAACTTTACCTAGATTACCTATGCAACAATGGCTACAGTTACCTCCTTCCCAAACTCCTGCTCCTCCACCACTTGTGCAATCCCAACTACCTATGCAACCTAACCCAAACCCGAAAAATAAAGCAACTCAGGGCATAAAGGCTCTGACTACCTTCCAGACCTACCTTATTAACCCCGTGGGGCTTCATGAAATACAATTACGACCAGGAAAGGTAATTAAACCAAGTCACTCCCCTATCATTACGGAGGAGGAATGTGAACCATCCAGAAGAGATATCGGAGGCTCTGAGGTGGCTACTGTGCCTACAACAACCGATATAGAGGAATCTATTACATTTGTAACAACCAACCCGCAAAGGAATGTTACTGTTGTAACAACCAACTCGAGAAAGGTTGTTACACCTGTAATAGTTTATTCAACTATCATAACTCAGGATCCTTCATATCCTCAGAGATTGGCTGAGCCTGGGATGATTTCACAACTCGAATATGATTTTCTTAGGAATTTGAAAAATCTGCATGTACGAATTCCTCTGCTACAAGCCCTTAAGGAAGTACCTATTTATGCTAAAATAGTGAGAGATTTGTGCATCAAGAAACCTGGGAGGAAGCCTAATGACCCTGCTACCATAAATGTGACGGGGAAATTATCCGAACTCATGTCTTCTCAGCCTCTCCTAACTAAGTATAATAATCCAGGAGATCCTACGGTCACTGCCTACATTAATGATCATCCCATAGCTAACACGTTGATCGATCTCAAGGCTGCCATTATTGTAATGAAAAAGGACCTCTTTACCACTCTCAGGATACATGGACTTAGGCATACTCCTACTGTACTTGAATTAGCGAACAGGTCTCGTGTTAAACCCGAGGGGGTGTTAGAGGATATCATGATTACAATAGCTTCCTAGAGGTATTCGGCTAACTTTCTTATCTTGCAGACCAAATCCAATTTGGGGGGACATCCTTTGATCTTAGGGAGACCTTGGATGGCCAATGTGGATGCATTTATAGGTTGCAGATCGAGATTTATGGTGATCTCTAATGGCCAGGCAACAAAGAACCTTAGCCTTTACCCCCCCAAACCAAATGTGGATGTATACAAACCTTGGTGGGATGAGTTTGAGCTTGAGTCAGATCTTTCCCTGCCACTCCTCACTCTAGGGAAAGCCCAGTATTTCAAGGATGAGATACAAGATGATGTCATTAATGGTTTTATTAGTAACTTGCTTTCTGTCGCTTCTGTTAAAAATGCGAACGAGGAAGAAGAGGTGGAATATATATATTTTGAACAAATGAGGACCGCTCCGAATATTCACAACAATCCAATTGATATAGAACCTAGAAAGTCTTTGAATATTAACACCAACTTGACTGCTAAGAAAAACCAACTAGTATTACAACTGTTACAAAAATACAAAAAGGAATTTGCATGGGACTATACAGATATGAAAGGGATCCACTCTAACCTATGCACTCACCATATTTATTTGAAGGATGGATGCAAACCAGTCAGACAACCACAGCGCTGCATAACCCTGCACTGAAGGAGGTGGTAAAGGAAGAATTATAGAAACTCCTGAGTGCTAATTTTATTTATCCAATATTTGACAGTCAATGGGTGTCGCCGCTTGTCATCGTTCCTAAAAATAATGGCAAGTGGAGAGTCTGTGTAGATTACAGAAAACTCAATAAAGCCACTCAAAAAGACCATTTTTCCCTTACCATATATAGATCAGGTCTTCGATACCCTTTCTGGAAAGAAATTATTTTCATTATTGGACAAATTTAGTGGCTACAATTAGATACAGATTGTCCCAAAGGATCAGGATAAAACAACCTTCACTTGCCCTTGGGAAACCTTCGCATACAGAGTGCTTCCTTTTGGACTCTGTAATGCGCCAACAACCTTTCAAAGGGAAATACTGGGAATTTTTTCTGACTTGTTGAATGAATGCCTCAAAATATTCATGGAAGATTTTACACCTTATGGAGATGCTTTTGAAACAAGATTAGTTAATATGGAAAAAGTGTTGGAACGTTGTGTATAGACTAATGTTGCTTTGAGCATTGAAAAATGTCACATGATGATGACCAAAGGGATCATGCTTGGACACTACATTTCTGTTGAGGGAATTAAGGTAGACCCTGCAAAATAGAGGTAATTCTAAAAATTCCAACCCCCAAAATGCAAAAAGAGCTACGTAGTTTCTTGGGGCATGCAGGGTATTACAAGAGATTTATAGATTTTTTTTCAAAAATTGCATCGCCGTTATTTTGCTTATTCATGAAAGATGTCGACTTTTTATGGACAAGGAAGTGTGAGCAGACCTTTTTAAAATTGAAATGCAATGTGTTAGTAGCTCCAGTCTTGTGAGGACCTAATTGGGAACTGTCATTTCACATATCTACAGATGCATCTGATATTGTTGTAGGTGTTGTTTTGGGCCAACTGCAGGATAAGAAACCTTATGCTATTTACTACATAAGCAAAAATCTAACCCCAACTGAGCTAAACTACACAGTGACCGAGAAGGAGTTCTTAGTAGTCGTGCATGCCATCAATAAATTCTGGCATTATATCACCAAGTATCAAGTATTTGTACACACTAACCATTCCACCATTCGTTTTTTAATGAATAAGCCAATTACCAATGGTAGGATTACACGCTGGTTATTGTTGTTACAAGAATTTGATATCACAATTGTCGATAAACCTGGAAAAGATAATGTAGTAGTTGATTTTCTTTCTAGGTTAACTTTTGATGATAATTGCATTCTTACTGAGGATTCTTTCCCAGATGAATATCTTTTTTCTATTTCTACTTACTCACCTTGGTATGCAGATATAGCCAATTATCTTGCTGCACGGAAGTTTCCACAGTATTTGTCCTCCAAGGAGAAGAGAAAGATCATACAATTTAGTGCTATATATAGTTGGATAGATGGGAATCTCTATCACACTGGATGATCCGGATTTAAACAGGAATGGAACAAAATACAAAGATAACCATATACACAAAGATGCAGCGGAAATAATACTTCATTTCATTAATGGAAAACACTGAAATATGCTTACAGACAGAGTTGAAAATAAACCAGCTAGGGCGATGGTAGCTTATCTCTGAGAAGATATGTGGCGGCTACATGCCTCTAAACTGTGTTACAATGAGGCTCAAAGGCCTATTTATTGTTGAGAAACAATGGAAAACCCTTAGCATTCCAAAACCTAACCCTAGAAGATGAAACACCAAACTGTGGGCCTCGTTTGGGTAAATTGGTACATCAACTTCCCGGGGTCGTAACTTTGGCATACGATCTCCGTTTGACGCGTCCAATAGCTCGTTAGAAAGATCTATCCGAGCACTGCTACTTTGGGAAGGGAAACATCGGTCCATGGACCCATGTTGCCCCCAAATTTCCCAAAAAACGTCGTTTAGGGCCTCAAAACAGTTCCGGAAGTTCAGGACCTGAAAAACTGCTAAAAATAGTAAATTGTGCTACAATTTAGGAAAATGAAGAGCTGAAAGAAACAATGGTGGGGGTCCAAGTGGATTTGGCAAGTGGCCACCAATATCCACTTGGATCATTCCTCCCCCCTTAGGAAGCAATGGTCCCCATTACGTTGAGTTCCTCCATGAGATGAGGAAACTTTTGTTGAACTTGGTCCCTAGTGAACCACTTGCCCTAGTGAAGGAGTTGGCCTGCTTTGACAACCCGATACAATTGGATAATCTGTTGGCAAGTGTGCTTGATCCTTGTGTCCATGATCCAATCCGCTGCAGCTTGTTCCATGCAATCTGGATTTAACTCTGTGGGTGTGAGTTGTTCTGCAATGTCGGATGTGTCTAGTAATGGTGGAAAGTATGACCGAAGGCGGTCCACATTGAACACTGGGTGCAGACCAAGGAATGGGGGAATGCTGAGCTCAAATGCATTGTCTCCCACAGCCTTGGTAATGGTGTAAGGAGCATATCAGAGTGGTTTGAGTTTCTGATAGGATCCAGTAAGGCGTTCCTTTTGCAAATGCAACCAGACTTTGTCACCCACCTGACACTTGTGTGGCACCCGGTGTTGATCATGTCGCTGCTTGTACTTGGCATTTGATTTCTCCAGAATGTCATGGACCTGTTGGCGAATATGTTGGATGTGCTCAATGAAGCTATTTGCCTTATTAGTTTCGGACTGTACATGAGCCAAATCTGCGTGAGTAGCTATAAATGGCATGGCCACATCAATGGGACATAGTGGCTGGAATCCCAAGCCCACCTGAAAAGGGCTGTGGCCAGTCCAGCTATGGAGAGCCCAGTTGTAGCTGTGGTGAACATAGGGGAGGCTCTCGTCCCATGTGCGTGGATTCTTTGAGTTGTACATGCACATAATGTGTACGATCATCCTATTGACAACCTCTGTCTAGCCATCAGTTTAAGGATGGAAGGCTATTGACTTAGTGAGTTTGGTGTCGAGCATCGACCAGAGACTGGACCAAAATGTACTGAGAAACTTGCTGTCCCAATCTAAGATGATAGGCTGTGGGATCCCAAAGTGTACCCACACTCATTCAAAGAAGAGTTTAGCAGTGGCTTTTGCTGTGATATTCTTCTTGCAGGCAACCATAATGGCCATTTTTGAGAACCTGTCGACGACCACAAAAACACAATCATTCCCATGCTTAGTGGAAGGAAGGCCTAACATGTAATCTATAGAGATGGATTCCCAAGGTCGACTAGGGGTAGGCAGCGGGGCATAGAGGCCTTGCTTCTTGATGGTCGGTTTGGAAATGGCACAGGCAGTGCATGATTTGATGTACTTCCTGACATCCTGTCGAAGATTTGGCCAATAGAAATACTTCTGCAGTACTGCCACTGTTTTCTCAACCCTGAAATGTCCAGCAGCCCGACTGTAGTGTGCTTCCAAAATCATCTTGGCATGCTCGCTTGAAGGAACACAAAGGTGACCTAGGTGGCATAACAGGGCATCCTGGAGGTGAAAATCTCGAACATGCTGACCCTCCAAGAGTGTCTGGTATGTGTGGCCGAATTTTGGGTCGCTGTTGTAGAAACGTGGCCAATCAGAAGTCTCGTGCCCACAAGAGTTGACCATAGTGGTTAACGCCATGATCGGTGGTCGACTGCAGCAATCTGCAACATTATTGGTGCTACCCTTCTTATACTTGATATTCAAGTGGAACTGTTGCAGGTATGTGGACCACTTCTGATGGCGGTCATTCTGTAATTTCCCTTGGGTCTGTATGAACTGCAGGGGTCGGTGGTCTGTGTGGATGACCGTTTCCTTCCCCAAAATGTAATGCTTCCATTGTCGACAGGCCTGCACAATGGA
>APFE030630812.1:32226-48424 GCA_000404065.3 Pinus taeda | reverse complement strand
TCTATCATCTCAGATCGGGACAACAGGTTCCTCAGTACATTTTGGTCCAGTCTCTGGTCGATGCTAGACACCAAACTCACTAAGTCCACGACCTTCCATCCTCAAACTAATGGCCAAATAGAGGTCGTCAACAAGATGATCGTACACATTCTGCGCATGTACAACTCAAAGCATCCACACACATGGGACGAGAGCCTCCCCTATGTTCAGCACAGCTACAACTAGGCTCTCCACAGCTCGACTAGCCACAACCCTTTTCAGGTGGGTTTGGGATTCCAACCACTATGTCCCATCAATGTGGCCCTGCCATTTGCAGCTACTCACACAGATTTGGCTCATGTCCAGTTCGAAACAGATAAGGCAAACAGCTTCATTGAGCACATCCAACATATTCGCCAACAAGTCCATGACATTTTGGAGAAATCAAATGCCAAGTACAAGCAATGACATGATCAACATCGGGTGCCACACAAGTTTCAAGTGGGTGACAACGTCTGGTTGCATTTGCAAAAGGAACGCCTTACTGGAGCCTATCGAAAACTCACACCTCTCCAATATGGTCCTTACACCATTTCCAAGGCCATGGGAGACAATGAATTTGAGCTTAGCATTCCCCCATTCCTTGGCCTCCACCAGTGTTCAATGTGGACCGCCCAGGCCATACTTTGATCCCCCACTAATTAGTGGGTGGCCACCCACTAATTCCACTTTGATCCCCACCAGTGCTTCTTTCAGTTTATCAGTTTCCTTAATTATAGTACAATTTACTATTTTTAGCAGTTTTCAGGTCCTAAACTCCGGAAGCCGTTTTGAGGCCCTAAACGACGTTTTTAAGCTATTTTGAGGCCCTAAACAACATTTTTTGGGAAATCTACTGCCAGTGATTTTTTGCCTAAAATCATCTTTTCCGTCATAGTCCTCGGAGAGATCTTTCCAATGGGCTATCATGCGCATCAAATGGAGATAATATGACCAATTCCCAACCCCGGGAAGTTGGTTGTCCAACTCACCCCAACGAGGCCCACAAACTCTTGGTGTTATATATCCTCAAGTTAGGGTTTTGGTTGTTTAGGGTTTTCTCTTATTGTTCAGTAATAAAAAGGCCCTTGAGCCTCATTGTAAGACAATTCAGAGGCATGTAGCCGCCACATCTCTTCTCAGAGATAAGCTACCATCACCCTAGCTGGTTTATTTCCATTCCTGTTTGTAAGCATATTTCAGTATTTTACATTAATGAAATGAAGTATTTTTTTGTTGCATCTCTATGTTTATGGTTATCTCTTATTTGTTGTGTTCCTGTTTAATCGTCGATCTGCAAAAGGATGATTGCGCTTGAAGAGTTATTCCTCTTGGTGCTTGATAATCGAAGTTAAGATGAACTAATTGGTTATATAAATTAAGCTAAAGGAAACAATGTCGTTAAATTCCTCTTTAAACATAAAAAATAAATAAAACCCAAAAAAAAAAAAAAAACCTACAACAATACCTTGAACACTTTTTATTTACCTGCTTGATTCATAGACTTTATTTGTATAGGAAAAATAATATTTTGTTGGGACTTCTACATGTATTTGTATTAGACACTTTTTTTTAACAGAATCATGTATGTTATATTTATTCCAAAATAGAAGAGAGCAGGGCTCCCTTGTACATAAAATTTTAAGCCATCAAGGGATATGGAGAGACAAAAATCTCTGATCCTTCCTTTCAAACTATTACATTAACTTCAAAAGTTCCTAAATTTCCTACTGCGTTTAACTTTGAAAGATCTGACAGACTGGTGTAGAAGCATAATACATTTACATAGCATGGCTAAATATGACTTAAAATATAAAGCCGAGAGCAAGGAGTAATTTCTATTGATTTGAAAGGAGAGTCATAGTAAGCCATGCGCTAGTATTCCTGTTAGGCTTTGTTGACTGACATTTCCTCTATCTTCTAGATTTTACTGCCATAGTCCAAAGTAATTGAGCATTCTCTTGGTTTTTTGGCAACCATCTCTTGCAGCGCACTGATTGCATTTTCCAAATGAGCACATTTGTTGATGAGTTGCTCAAATTGTTTTATGTATTCATTGCATTAATGATAGAGGTACGTAATATTTGTCTTGCTTTTATCTCGATATTAGATATGCATGGATCGAATCTGATCTAGAGCGATCTTGAGGGACTTATAGTGGGGGAAAGTTTGAATATTAGGAAACATAGCAGTGGGATCCATGACGAAGGAAGTAGGGGCACTGAGGGAGATGGGGAGAATGAGGAGGGAAGGAACTAGCGCTGCAGGGGAAGAAGAAAGGAAATGTTGGAATGAAGAGAGAGGGTAGCGCAGGGAAATGAAGGTGGGGACAGAGAGAAATAGGAAGGCAGAGTCAAATGGGAGGCCTGCTGGTATAAGGAGGCAGGGTTACCATGGTATTAAGAAGTGCAAATGGCAGAGGGAATGGATTGAGGAGGGATGAAAATCTGCTTTATGATGATAGTTGTGGCAGGTGAGGAGATCGAAGGGATAAGGTTGCTGACCATGGAGCGAAGGTACGAGAGTTGAGAGAAGTATTTTCTGAACACGTGATAATCAAGCAAGAGAGGGGAGGGATGGGAGGAATTAGGGGATGATTTTGGAGAGTATTTCATCATTTATTTTTACTTCTCCCTTATGTCGGACACAAGCATTATTTGCATGCTTGTCAACCACCTTATTGTTCTCTCTTAGAACGTGAAAGAAGGAAATATTTCCCAAATTTTTAGTTGATGTTGGATTTTGGCACTAATTTGACCGAGACCAACATTTTTCAGCTTTTTATTCTTAATCATTTGTTGAATTAGTGTTGAGGAGTCCCCAGTGATGAACAGGTTCATATAATTTTTTCTGCTTAGGATTTGGGATCCCAATAGAAATCCATACACTTTCGCTTTATTGTTTGTTTCTATACTGAACCGCCACTCGAAGGAGATCGAGCTTGCATTTTCATGATCAATGATGTAACCTCCAACACCTACTCTACCTGGGTTGGATTTTGAAGCTCCATAAGAAAAAAAAAGACATGGTCTTTCTACGAAATTTAACCATATCAAAAAAACCCTTTATTTCAAACGAATTTTCCCATCTTTGGACTTACAGAGAATGGTTTTAAGAGGGTTTCCCATGATTTGTGGCCTATCTAAAATAACGTTGATCCAATTTTTATCTTCACGTTGAAGGATACTCTTGTCCAATTTCTTTGCTCCTTTTGCAAAAATAAATTCAGAAGCCAATCCCCAAGTTTTGGCTAAAATTTTCCTGACTTTCGGCTTTACGTTTTGAAATATTTCTTCATTTTGGGTGAGCCATATTTGCCAGCATAAAAAGAAAGGGAGACTTCTCCAGAACCTCTTTATCAAATTCTTATTTTCTAAGGAATATGGATAGCTTACTTTCTAGTTAGCATATAATTCTGAGACGGTGAGATTAAAGTTGACATTGGCCTCAATCAGGCAGATCAACGAGAGCCAACATTCTTTAGAAAAATTGCAACTTAAGAAGATATGTTGAATTGTTTCTTCCTCTTTTTGACACAGGGTACATCTTGAAGGACCATGGATGCCTTTTTCTCTAGATTTTCTGTAGTTAGGATCTTGCCTTTTAGCATAGTCCAAATAAAAATTTTGATTTTTGGAAAGCTCTCTATTTTCCAAACTGATTTCCATAGAGGCCAATCCTAATGTCCATATTCTTCTTAAAGCTTCACATAACCTAATTTTACGTAGAAATCCCCTCATGATGAGCTACATTTGAATTTGTCTTGTTTACTAGGCTTATTGGCGTTGCTCCCTTGAGGTGTGAAAGGAGAAAATTCCATTGATTGTTGAGATAAGGAGGAAAGGTTGGGGGGCTGGGGGGTGGGGGGAAACCTTCCCATGAGTTATCTTGTTGGTTCCAGATTGAGATTTAGTCGAGAGAATATATTCTTTTATTTGTCATCTAAGTCATGAGTGGTTGTATGCCTCGAAGTTCAGAGAGAGGAGAATTGCCCATGACACTATCTCTCCATAAGTTGATGTCCTAACCACCACCTGGAATTATGGATGTGTTTTCTTTACCAAGAGGCATATCTTTTCTAAGAATCTTCCAGATTTGCGAACATGGTTTGATGGGCATTTTTGTTGTCAGAAAATGCCGACGAGTGAAGATTAAGTACTTTGCCTCCAAAACTTGTTTCCACTAGGTGGGCTCCCATGTTATGGATCTTCAAATGATCTTTGCTCCAAAAACAATATTCATTAGACCAAGAAGTCGAATGGAAATGCCACCGTTCTCATACGGAGTTGTTACTTGTTTCCAATTGATCAAATTGGAGTTTTTGATCTCTGATTTTCCCCCTTACCATAAGATATTTCTAATAATGAGTTCTATTTCTTTTGTATTCCAACAGGTGCTTGTATGATAACAAATTGATAAAATGGAAGAGTTGATAAGACAAATTTGATCAAAGTGACTCTCTCGGCTAGATTGAGTTAGAGGATGCCCTAATTTTGAATTTTCTTCATTTTATCTACGGAATAAATCGAAATCTCTGACTTCAAAATATCTTTAGAAATTGGTAATCCCAAGCGTTTGAAGTGACCCTAGTTTTCTTTGAAAGGGACTCCTAGTATTTGAGAAATACACTTAAGAGTCCTTGCATAGGTATTCCATCCATAAATATTTCTTTCTAAATTATTTAAGAGGCATCTAGAGACCTCCAAGAATATGTCCAAAATGTTTATGAATCTTTTAGCAACAATACACGAGACTCCCCCTAAAAATAAGGTGTCATAAACAAATTGTGAATGGTTAATGCTCTTGACTTCTCTGCTAAAATAAAGACCGGTGATGGTGCCATTTTGTCTGCTATGCTCTAATTTTCTGCTAAGAGATTCTACCATGATAATGTAGAGGAATGGAGAGAGCGGGCAACCTTGTCTTAAGCCTCTTGAACTTTGAGAAAAACCACTGGGTCTACCATTGATAAGAGGGGATATCCAGGGCCTAATGATGTAGGCTTTTATGAGAGCTATGAAATCTAAAGCAAAGCCAAATTTATGAAGAACAATAATTAGAAAAGAATGGTTGACTTGATCAAAGGCATTAGCCATGTCTAGTTTTAATAAGGAGCCTTTTTTGTTTATAGACAAATTGGAGTGAATGGCTTCTTGAACAAGCATTATATTATCGACAATTTTCCTATTCAGTACAAAGCCTCCTTGATTTTTAGAAATCAAGTTGGGGAGGAGAGGCTTAAGCCGATTTGCTAGAACTTTGGAGATAATTTTATAGGAGGGGTTGCATAAGGATATGGGTCTAAAGCAATGAAAGGAGGAGGGTTTAGCTTCCCTAGGGATGAGGGCTAGATAAGTGAAGTTGGTATTGCCACCTATTTTTTTTATTTAAGACCCATTAGACCATGTTTAGCAAGTACTTTTTAATGAGCAACTAGAAGGAATGGTAGAACAAAATAGAGAAACCAAATGGCTAGTTGAAGTTCATCTTCTTCCACTTCTTTTTTGATAGCAAAATTTGCCTCTTCTGAAATTAATGTAGGGATGTGTCTTATGAAGTCTTCATAGTTTTGATTCCCAAGAACTGCTGAGAGAAAACTTTTGAAGTGTTGACATGCTTCCCTTTTTAGTTCTTCCTATCCCTTTATTTCAACATCCCCTTCTCCTTTGATTGTATCTATGTGGTTTTTTTATTATTCTCATTTTAGTGGTGTTATGGAAGAATGCAATATTCTGATCACCGGTCTGAATCCACAAGTTTCTGGACTTTAGTCTCCAAGTCTCTTCCTCATTTCCATTGTTCTTATAACTTTCCCAATGTATTTCTTTTTCTTTTAGCTGATTTTATTTTGTCACTTCTCCTTCCTCCGTGATCTTCTGAACATTTTCAAGCTCCCTTTGCATCTCTACTTTCTTTTGCTGAGGTTCTTTATAATGTAATCGATCCTAATCTTTTAGAGTTTTTTGACACTTTTTAGCTTTGATTCCCAAACAAAACTTGGGGATCCATTGATGCTTTGATTCCATGTTGTGGAGACCAGAGTTCTAACTTCTTCAAAATTTGTCCAGAGGGAATTGTAATGACAAGGAAGAGGTCCCAAGTTTTCACTTTCCCCAAATTTTATGGCAATAGGCTGGTGGTCCGAAGCAACTGAAGGGATGATCTTTGAAATCACAGATTTATAGTCTGAGATGATGTTGTCTTGGATTAAAAATTTGTCCAATCTCTCTTTGATATTACCCAAACCTAACCTTTTGTTGCCCCAAGTGTATTTACCATTTTTGGGCAGAATTTCCATTAGATTGTGAGTTTCCATGATGTTTTCGAGCTTATCTTTGAAAGGATCTGCCTGAAAGTTGCCACCTTGTTTTTCATCTGCATTCAATATCAGGTCAAGGTCTCCTCCATTTATGAATTTTTTATTGGTTTCAAGGCTTAAGCAGTCAGCTAAGGAATTCCAACAATGGTCCTTGTCTCTAAATTGTGAGGGAGCGTAAATATTAAAGAGACATATTTGATAGATGAAGATCTTATTTCTAAATTCAGTCTTGATCCAATGCAACTCTTTATACTGACATATAAGTTCCCATGAGGATTGTTTCCACATTGTACAAATACCACCAGATGCACATGTTTCTTTTATAGTTTTTCCTTCATAATTTTTATTTTTTTGGATTATTTGATTTATTTCTTGTTCAAAGGACTTTGTCTCCTATATTGGGAAGAATTCTGGACATTCAGATTTAATAAGATCTTTTTCTATATTGACTTTCGAGGGATGTCCGAGGCCTCTACAATTCTAGGAGACCATATATATTATTTACTATGAGATGGAGTAGAGGGACCTTTCCCTCGCACTGACTAATTTGTTTTTTCCTTATTTCCAATTCTTTTTTCTATGCATGTTTCCATTGGTTGTTGGGTCCCCATGGCCATTTCTTTTATTGTTGCTTTGTCCCTTATTTCCTTATTGGTTTTCTTTATGGGCTTCTTATGATTGTCAAATGGGAAGAGAGTTTCCTTGGACTGATTTCTAGTCAGGATTCTTTCGAAGGGAGGAGGAAGGGGGCTAAGGGGGAGGCCAAGGGAAAGGATGTGAGAGGGGGGGGGGGGGAAGTTGGGAGAGGAGGGCTAGAGGGAGAGGGGGATAAAGCTAGGGATTCGAGAGGAAGCATCTTCTTTAGTAGGGAGGGCGAGACGGGATTCTAAGAGGCAAAGGATTAGAATTGAAGGAAAGAGTGAGAGGAATAGGGGAGGTGCACTCCAGAAGGGGGGATAAAAGGGAAGGGATCATATTTTGGAGGCTTTTTTTTTTTTTTTTTTTTTTTTTTTTTTTTTTTTTTTTTTTTTTTTTTTTTTTTTTTTTTTTTTTTTTTTTTTTTTTTTTTTTTTTTTTTTTTTTTAAGAGGATCCCATTTAGGGTCTTAAGAATCAATTGTTTATTCTATTTATTTATTCGAACATCTATTTGCAAAATGACCGTATTCATGACATACCTTGCATTTGAATGGAAGTTTCTCATAATCCAACTGTTGAATGTGTTCCCAATTATCTACCTTGATCTTCATTGCTTCTAGTAGTCCCTTTCCCAAGTCAAATTCCACGTAGATTCGAGCACAAGCATGTATGTTTTCCTTTGGTTCACTTCGGTCTATATATTTTCCAAATGTGTTTCCTATTTCTTTGACAGATTCATCCCCCCAACAATGAAGAGGAAGGTGGGGGAGGAAAACCCAAACTACGACAATGTTAGGAACATCGAACTCGGGATCAAAGTCCGAAGTCCATCTATTTAAGTATAAGCCTCTAGTATCCATGAAGTAAGGCTTGTTTCTGATGATGAGATCTTTGTCTTCTCTGGATTCAAAATAGAAGGTGAAATAACCTCTTCCACGGAAGCAGATAGATATTTTGCCTTGAGTTTAAGGAGACCAGTTTCTCTCAACCCATTTTTGTGTAGTTTTTGGAGAGGGGCATAGGCCAATGAACTACCTAACCAGACCTTTCTTAGATAAGGAGAGAGAAGCTCTTCGAGGCAATGCAGGAGGTAGAACTATTTCTGGGATGTCTCAAGTTTTTTTACAAACTTAGAGACAGTAGGACGATCTCGAGGGGGGATGAGGGAAGAAACAAGACTGGCAATGACCAGGGCAACAACATCAGAGAGGGGTGCAACATTTGAGTGAGCTTCCTCCGGATCAGACTCCAGAGGGGTCATGGGGAGAACACGCAGGTTGAGGGAGGAGGAGTGATCTTATGGGGAGAGCACAACGTGGGAGAGCAGTTTTCGGGGAAGACATTTGTATTAGACACTTTTACAGCTTGAACATTACTAAATTTTGAGTATTATAATGTTAGGTTGTAAGGCCTTGGGTCATTTTGTGTTCTTGATCCATATATGGATTTATTTTTGAATGTGTGTGTGTGTGTGTGTTTTTTTTTACTGGAACAGTTATGTTTTATTGATAAAATTTAGGTTGGGTGAAGCCTAATCAACCATTACAATTCGTAGATTTTACATGGGCACCTTTTCCGGTTAGGGAATAATTGCCATATTCAAAGCACCTACATTTATGCTGATCGTTCCATTTTGTAGAGTACATCCTATATTTGCCAATCTATCCACTTCCTTGTTTAATTCTCCGAGTATGTGGAAAATTTGAACCGAGGAGAAGTCCTTCAGAATTTTGCTCACTCTTGAGAGATGTTTGTTTAGCGCTGGATCCTTGAGCCCTTTCTTGCTTATTATTGACTTTTTTTGAATGTGTGTTTTAACACATATGTACATGAAGTGATTATATATTAAATAAAAATTACATTTATTTAGGAAAAAAAACGCTTGGTCACCATCTTACTTTTTCATATAAGTGAAGGTGAAAAAACAACTATAAACATTGATGTTGATGAAAATGTTGATGAAAATTTCTAGTAAACTATATGTTGTTTTCGTTAAGCATATCAACGAAAACAACACACAATTTACCAAATTTTTCATCAACATAAATGTTGGACATATGGATAAACCAATGCGCCTCGTGTGTTTCGTGACATGGACTAACCGCCTCTTATGTATCCTTATCTCTGGCGATGTGATCGTTGATTAACACTTGCAGGTTTTGGTCTAACGACAACTGTGATTCCCAACAAATGGTATCAAAGCATAGGTCATGAGTTCGATATACACCTGGCTCGCGTTGGAAGGGGGGGTTGGATTGTTGGACAATGGATAAACCAACGCTCCCCATGTGTTTTGTGACATGGAGTAACTGCCTCTTGTGGATCCTTCTCTCTAGCGATGCGATCATTGACTAATACCTGCCGGTTTTGGTCTAATGACAATCGTGATGCCCAATAATAAATTATTGACTATAGAAATATTCATACTAAAAAATTATAAACATTACTCACTGAATTTACATAACAACAATTACCTCATTTAATTTATAGGTCAACAATAATAAATCATTGAACTTAGAGATGAAGGTATATTTTTTAAAAAAAGTTTCCTTTTCTTTGTTTCTTTAAAGGTGAAAATGAAATCACAACTATAATTTGTAAATCATTAATTTACATATAAACAACAACAAACCATTAAACCTATGCATTTTTCAAAAAGTGGGTTTCTTCTTTTGAGGATAAAGCTTTTAATTGGATGTTAAAATCCAACAAATTACATAAATGATGTATACCTTAACATTTTTTATTAAATATTTTGTAACTAGTGAGAATTTTTATTCAAAGACATTGCCATTGAAAATCCCCATTGTTTTTTATGAAGGATTTCAAGTTTCAACGTAGATCCATCTTTACAGACACACACATACACACACACAACCAACCTAAATCCATCTTAACTTTGTATCTATCAAACATTAAGAGGAATCAAATCTCTCGAGGTGCAAAGCTTTCCTCGAGTTTTGCACTAAAAAAAGATGTTTGCACCTTGAAAGAGTTGATCCCTCTTGGTGCGTGATGGATCCAAAGTTAAGACAAATCTAAACTGGTATATAAATTTAAGCTAAAGAATAACAATGTCATAAAATATCCTCTTTAAATCATAAATAAATAAAACCAAAATAAAAAAAACCTACAATGATACATTGAACACTTTTTATTTATTAGCTTGATTCATAGACTTTATTTGTATAGAAAATAATGTTTTTCTAGGACTTCTATATGTATCTATATTGGAGGCTTTTACAGCTTGTACATCACTGGATTTTGAAGAGTTTGATGTTAGGTTGTAAGGCCTTTGACCATTTTGTGTTGTTGATCCATATATGGATCCATTTTTGAATGTGTGTTTTAATACATATATACATGAAGTGATTATACATAAAATTAAAATTACATTTTCTTTTTTAGGAAAAAAAACGCTTAGTCACCATCTTACTTTTCCATATAAATGAAAGTGTAAAAACATATGCTGATGAAAATTTATAATAAATTGTATGTTGTTTTTGTTAAGCATATTAATAAAAACAACACAGTATACCATAAGTTTTCATCAACATAGATTATTGATTATGTGTTTTAACACATATGTACATAAAGTGATTATATATAAAAATAAAATTTAACATTTTTTTTTTTTTTTTTTTTTTTTTTTTTGGAAAAAACACTTAGTCATCATTTTACTTTTCCATATAAATAAAAGTGAAACAACATATGTTGATGAAAATTTTTAATAAATTATATATTGTTTTCGGTAAACATATTAATAAAAACAACACACAATTTACCACAAATTTTCATCAACATAAAAACTTTAATACTACTCACTAAATTTACATAACAACAATTACCTCATTAAATTTACAAATATTATTATTGAACTTAGAAATGAAATTATATTTAAAAAAGTTTATTTTCTTTGTTTCTTTAAATGTGAAAATGAAATCACAACAATACATTGTAAATGATTAATTTACATATCAACTGCAATAAACCATTAAACCTATCCATTTTTCAAAAAATGGGTTTCTTCTTTTGAGGATAAAGCTTTTAAAATGGACGTTAAAATCCAAAACAAATTGCATAAATGATGTAATTTGTTGGATTTTAAGGTCCATTTTAAATGCGTTATTCTCAAAAGAAGAAACCCAAACTCATTTTTGGAACTAGTGAGCACTAGTGTTTAAAGACATAGTCATTGAAAATTTCATTATGTTTTACAAAGGATTTCAAATGTTAATGTAATTTTTTACGGTTTAATAAGATGATAATTTGTTAAAATAAATTTGAACAAAAATTATATAGTGATTAGTATTTGTCATTTAGTTTAATAAAACTATAAAATAATAAAGACAAAAATTAAATCACAAAAATAAAAATAAAAACTAATAAAATTAAGATTTTTTTTTTTTTTTGTAGAAATCACATAAGAGAAAGAGAATTTTTTGGCCGACGCGTTCAGATGAAGAGGCAAACCATGGCAAAGGGTTAAATAGAGAGCAATGTAGAGATTGTAATTTCAAGTAATGGCTAAATTTGAACAATAATATTTAAATTATGATATTAATTTATTAATATATTAAAAACAAATATTATTATTAACTAACGACTATTATATTGTTGAATGTAATCACCAAAAATTAAGAAATATAATTAACTAATATTTTTTTTCCCCGTGGAAAAAGTTGTAATTTTCATTATTAAAAGAGAAAATTACATTTTGTAGATGTTGAGCATATGGATAAGGTAAGGCATTGCCTGTCCAAAAAGATAATATCAGTGATATAGTACTCCACAAAGGGAGCACCCTGTTCAAAAAAGCAAAAAGCATTTTGGTCTCTTCGCAGAGAGAGTATTGTGCAACACAGTTCTGTGATAAACAAGTAAAGGTGTATATAAATATTTACATAAGATCAAAATATATATTTCTGACTCAAAATGAGCCTTTAGTGATGCTTATGTATCTATGAACGACCTATGATAGTCCTGATAGGTAACACCATCCTTGTCTTCTTGTATCATCCAAGTACCATCATCCATGTCCGCTGCTTCCTTGGATAGGTGATCGATAGCCGTGTTGCGATCCCTATAAATATGATGGCAAGCAAATGAGTCAAAAGTCGAGATGAGTCTGTGAGTATCATCCAAAATATGCCTCAATGTGTATGCATTGCAGTGAGATTTTTTGTTTATCCAGTTGCATACTAATTTTAAGTCACCAAAGAGTTGGAGATTCGTGCATTGTTTGTTCAGGGCAAAATGTATGAGGTATTCAGCAGCTAAAAGCTCAACATAATTATTGGATCCTCCACCCAAGCCCATTTGTATTTTGTAGGAATGGGTTTCTGATATGTGTAGTATGGCTCCCCCCCCCGCGCATCTTATCTCCTGTGTCGATCCGTTAAAGTAAGCCCATGGCGTGGAGGTATTGATGTTTTCCGACTTGATGTTCTTGTGGGGATGTTGTATAGATTCCTCTGGAACAGAGTGATAGTCGGCTCAAGTTCTAGACAATATAGAGGGCCAGTGTGGATCCTTCTGCTGAAAAATAATTCAATTCCTAGCTATCCATCAAGCCCAACAGATGAGTAGTGGTATGTTCCTCTCCTTGCCAGTGGCTTACTTCCACCAGTTGTTCCAAGCATCTTTTATGTTGTCTCCGTGCCATCGACATGATATGGGGAGCGATGTGAGAAGGTTGTTTCATAGTTCTTGTGTGGTAGGACACTCCAGAAAGAGATGGTCGTTGTCTTCACTAGAATTCCTGCAGAGGTAGCACCAAAATGGACTTAAGTAAGAACGCTTCATCAAGTTTGCACCAGTCGGGATTTTGTTATGCTGAATAGACCACAATAATAGCCTCGTTCTTGGGGCCACTTTTAGATTCCACATAAGGTTCCACCAAGGCTCTGTGACTTGTGGCTTATAGGGCTCCATCAAAACTAGGTATCCTATCTTAGGTGCATATGAGCCATGTTTGGCAAATGCCCAAATAAGTTCGTCATCCCCTTCAGTGATTCTGATGTGGGCCTCTGTTAAAGCATTTAGGTAGTCTCGCCAGTCCTGATGCCAAAGCGGAGGGATGTTTAGTGAGGTCCCTGATTTCCAGGCCTGTTGGGTCAAAGTGGAATGGGCATTATCAGCCATGTGGCAAATGTGAGTGATGCCTTGATCAACAAGATGTGTTTTCAGCTCTGCAGCCAGCCCATGTGCATTACCACAGCCCACCCAAGGGTCTTCCCCTATGCAAACCAGATTCACAGATCGGATTCTCCATGTCAGTCCATTTCGTATAAGGCCCATGGCATTTATAATAGCCTTCCATATGATGGATATGTTAGCTATAGGCCTTTGTGCTGGCCTAATCCAATCAAGTGGATTAGAGGGGGTTATATATTTAGATATAACCACCTTCGTCCATAGACTGCGATTATTGAGCAGTTTCCATCCTAACTTAGCTTCCAATGCTTTGGAGAAGATATCCAATCTCTTAATCCCCCAGCCTCCCCTCCGCTTGGGCAATGTAAGAGATTCCCATCTGGCCCATGCAAAGACTCTCCCAGGCTGTTTCCCTTTCCATAAGAACTGGCAACAACTGTTTTGTAATCTGTCCAAAATCCCTTTAGGGATCCAGGCCAGTGTCATCCAGTATACAGGTGTTGCTTCTAAGACAGCCTTGATTAGGACCAACCTGCCTGCTCTGGACAAATATTTGTGGTAGCATATGTTCAGTCATTTTTCTACCTTGGTGATTAGCCATGTCCAATCACCGATTTTGTACCCATGTGGCTTTAGTCGATAACCGATGTACCTCAGCCCTTCCTCCAGAGGCAGGATACTAAAGGCGAATCTCCTGAGCGCATATTGGGTTTCATATGGGGAGCATCCTGTGACTGTGATAGTGGATTTTGCTTCGTTTAGTACCATTCCCATGACCTTTTGGAATGTACCAAATGAATTATGGAGAGATGTAAGGTCGCCTATGCCTCCATTGAGAAAAGTGAGAACGTCATCAACAAATAACAAGTGAGTCAATATACAAGAGTCAGTAATGTTGAACAGGTAAATCCCCTCTACGGACAGAGGCGATCCCACTAGCCCAAATGGGGTCTAGCAACAATCACACAACGCTAACACGCAGGTTCCTAATTGCAAATCAAATATCGATGATGATGGCCTACCTGGATTCCAACGCTAGTACTTGTAGAAGAATTGTCGCTCCCGTTCCTTTGCTCCGGCTGGTCACAATCCCCACGATCCTCGTGAACGGACACCTGCACATGCAAAGAATGACACAAATACAAGCATAAAATCCAATAGATGCAACTATATATCAGTCAGAAAAGATATAACTCAATCATCATTATAAAGACAATAGGAGTGGAACCATAATGAAAGTCGTCTATTAATGAATAAAAGCAGAGAAAGATACAACCAAGGTTCTGACGTTGAACCTATTCTCTGGTTGGGCGAGCAGCTATGTATGCCTTGCACAAGACCTTCTCTCTCTCAGGATTCCGGCAGCATAACCTCCCTATGCTTCAAAATTCTTACTATCACTCTAGCATTACTCCAGCACTCACAAAAACTCCCTTGTCTAATGCATGAGGACAGGCTTTTATAGATGGAGAAGGGAGGAAGATACAATGTACCAGGACGCCCATTGTGGATTGGCATTATCCCTGAAAAGCTACAGAGGATAGTTGTCATGGATAAACAATGACTCTCGACCTCTATCTTGTGGATTTTTCCCTCAAGGAACTTCATGATAAGAGAGGAAAAAACATATGGGTGTGCGTTGGCCAAAAATCATTACTAAACTTAGTTGGCACGGGTGTTGCTCTAGGACAGAGCGCTAATGGGCGTGCCCCCTTTTGAGGATCTGAGTCATTGGCGTGGGTAAGACACTGTGTACCTGCGCCAATGGAAAAAGGGCACTTTTCAGGGATAATTTGCAAAAGGTGTTTTCAGGGAACATGAAGTACATACTTAGGGGAACATAATGCAAATGTTTTTAGGTTATGTCACTGCTCACAGGTCCTGGAATGTGTCCTCCAATATACGAAAACAGGGGTAACAGGGACGGTGACTAACGGTGACAAATTACTGTGTAACAGATGCCCCCTAAAGCATGAGGCCCGAGAGAGAGAGGGGTGAAATGCTTTACAAGAACATATATAGCTGCTGCCGAGAATCTGCATTGAGAGATACAATTGATAGTTCAAATACATGATGTACGTGGTATGGTCGCAGCCATCCATAAGAGAGTACATGATAATCTAGATCTGTAGCATGGACGCAGCCATCTAGTTAGGATCAATGAATTGACTCAGGTATGGTCGCAGCCATCCAATGAATGAGTCATGTATCAAAAATCACGCCTGGATTACAACAGACACAATCCAGGGTCTTGCTCTCCACCTCGACCCGAACAGAAGTACAAGTTCAAGCATGTGAACATGTGAGTTGAAGTCGAACATGCATGAACATCGTCTGATTACCAGCCAATGATAAGAGCTATTAACAGACGCGAGAGGTACCACCAATAATGACAATGGACCTCAAGGTACTATAGGTACAATCTACGGCGTGCGAATAAATGAGCCGGTGTCGAACACCCGTAGAGTCATCCAATCGGAGGCCAATGATGAGAACCTCACGTCGAACACGAAGAACCTGCCATTGAGGCATGCAGGCTCCAAGGTACCGGAAGGGAGTCTCAAGGTCACTTTCCTGGATAATGAGCTGAAGTCGACAGGAAGTGATCTTCATCGAAGGTGGGCCATGATGTTTCCCACATCATTGACACGAGACAGGAAGAGACAATGTTGTGAATTAAGATTATATGAACTATCAAACAGAGGTTGTTTCTTTCAGAGGTCAACTTCTCTTGAACATATCGGCGGCACGATAGTGGAATTGGCAGTATTTGACATCGATGGATCAGAAGTCATGATGACGAGGCAATGAGCAGATGAGAGGTCAAATAGGATTACCCAAACCCATGGAGGCAAGTGAAAAATGAGATGAGATATCCCCACCCCGACACGAAAGCAGAGAAGTGCCATGTTCAAGAGCGACATACTGCCGACACGACAATAATTATGGTTCCCAAAATTTTCTTTTCCTCCACCATTTCTGGCGAGTACCCCAATTATTTTTAACAAGCTTGATGGGGATAGCATATGCTTGTGGTGCGTCATTTCAACAAAATCCGATGTCATCA